>OX359275.1:32682307-32834807 GCA_947179155.2 Hedera helix | reverse complement strand
AATCAAGATAGAAAATATAGAAGGGCGAGCAGAACAATTGTTGCGGAGTTCAAATCAAATCTGCGACTCATTAGTTTTGGTTCATCTTCATACAGGACAAGTGGCTCAAACGTTGAAGAACGTTGGGGATCATGTCAACGCTGTGTTGACTAATTCGGAAGTAGTTTATGAGCAATTTGTTGGGATAGCGGCTTCACAATCAGAACTGCGTGAAGGACAAACAAGGATGAATGAAACAATGGAACAGGGGATGGCAATGCTTCGTGATTCTTATAACAATTTGGGCACAGATATAAGTAACTTGGGGGATAAAGCTGTTGAAATAGACAATCAGATAAGTAAGGTTGGTGATGCAATGTCTTCAAAGATGAATACTCTGCAGAGTAAAGCTGAAGACATTGGTAATATTACAGAAGTTTCATTAGATAAGCAGAGGGAACTTTTAGCCGGACAATCTGCAGCTGTTGAAGGTCTTCAAACGCTAAATAAAATTATGACCCAAGCACTCGAAGAGAGCAAGTAAATATCAGAAAGTAACCTACATTATAAGTTATTTCCTATGGTATATTGATGTATTTATTGAGTTGTTCCCTTTTCTCTTTGTAGGGGCACAATGCAACAATTAGCTGAATTTGGTCACAGGCAGCAGGAAGAGCTTCTTCGTCGACAAAAACAACTTGAACAAGCTCATGATCATTTGGTTGAGAATTCAGGGGCAATATTGGCAGCTCAGGTAAAATTGTACTTTTAGATTTACAAATTACACGTACTATGTTTCAGTACCTTGCATTATGGATTCTTTTGTCCATGTTTTATGGGAAGCTTTTGAATCAAAGCAAGCAAGCATGTTTGTTGCCATAGACAAGCTCTTTGCCCTACATAATGATATCCTGCTCAAATCACTACTAATTAAAGCATTCATAGTGTACTCAATAGCAATCTTTATCCTCTATATGTTCACAAGTACTAAGCAAACGTACACTATGAGACCCAGGCTTTCTATGGGTATGTAGCTCTATAGCTTCACAAAGTACGGAACCCTGATTGTTTTTAGCTCAACCTTGAATGTTTTTAGCTCAACTTCGTGATTTATTGTTTAACTTTCTGCAGGGCTGTGAGTTACATTCTTGATTGAATTTTTTGTACTGAAGTATTGGACAAATGGCATTGAACATCATGCATGGATAACAAATTTGGTCAGATTGTTGTTTTGGCTTCTAGCTTCAGCCCAACTTCTATATACCATTTTTACATACAGGTGGGAATAGAAATAAGTGGTAAGGTTTATATGGATTAAGAAACTGTATATATAGATTATAACTAACATATTGTGAAGTATGCAGAGACTGTGAAACACTGAACCATCAAATGCTTCTAACACTAATGGAGAAGTTTGATGGGATGCAAAAGCATAAAGAGTTGTCATGGAACATGGACAGTGAGGAAGACTGGTCTGCAAGGGTTGATGCTGACTTACCTGAAGATGTAGACAAATTGGAAGATCCTGACTTTATGCTTCCAGAGGAGGTTGAAGAGAACACGATCGCAACCACTTCAATTACAAGAAAATATAATCTCCGCAACTGGCATCGTTTGTAGTTTTCTCGCCATTCATATATTGAGTCAATAACTAATTGTACTTTCATCAATTGATATTACTCTAGGTAGGGACTAACTCTGAAATTTGAAAATGAAATTTGATGTCTGAAGTTAGACTGACTACAGTTTAGATAGGTAATCAAAAGGAGGTGCAATAATTTCCCCATGCCCATTCCGCCAGGCACTAGGGAGAAAAATCCAAATAGCTGGTCACGTTTTGGCTCTTGTTCTTTGCTCTGGGACGTACAATTGGTTATGGTTAACAACAGGTTGTGCTAACTTAAAAAACCTAAGGATTATAAATTTTCAAATTATCCCTCAATGCTAACAAGCAGCAAAGATGTTTTTTACCTATGCTTTAGAATGCTTCCATTGAGTTTATAACCAAATGATACTGTCTGTATTCACAATCACAGCCTCACATGAGAATATTTTAGGAATCCAGCAAAAATAAAAAAGAAATTGTGTATATATATTACGAAGAACTTACAAAGAAGATTTTGTTCAGTCAGCTGGTGCAATCACCAGTAATCTTTGCAAGAGCACGTCCCTTCTTCAAATTGATGGAATCGATTTGTGTCTCTCAATATAATCACTCTCCTCGTTACATTAGATACATACTTCATCCAAATGTGACAGTCTACACAAACACGGAGATTTTTAGTGATCCTAATTGGCATTCCAGATCCTGTGTGAATGAGCCCAAACATTGTTGCAAGACGTTCACTATGTCCACAGACCCACTCTGTCTTCATTTCATCATCTACATCATGAAGTACAACTCCTGTATCTGGGACATATCCAACTTCTTCCATGGCTTCCATTAAGTCGTTCCAAACTTTTTTAAACTTGTTGGAATTACGAAATGCAAAACTCCCTCCAGCAATAAAAGTGTATACTCTATATTTTATCTGCATCCAGCTGCATCCAGGCTCCTTCCGGAGTCCCTTATTTTCCATTATTTCTCTCATCATTTTAACACCTGCCCACATCCTTGCTTTTGCATAAATGTTTGACAGCATCACATAATTCCCTGGGTTGTTTGGTTCTAATTCAAACAACCTTTTTGCAATCAACTCAGCTAAAGAAACATTGCCATAGAGTCGGCATGAATTTAGTAATGAACCCCAGATGCTACCACTTGGCTTCATAGGCATGTTCTTAACAACCTCCAAGGCATCCTTGATTTCCCCAGCTCTACCTAACAAATCAATCAAACAAGCATAATGCTCTAAGGTCGGAGTGATCCCAAACTCTACCCTCATTCTGTCAAACAAATTCCGTCCCTCATTTGTAAACCCTGCATGGCTGCAACCTGATAACAAGGCAATAAATGTGACCCCATTTGGAAAATATCCGGAATCAACCATCTCATTGAATAACTCTATAGCTTTTATCATACATCCACTGATTACATACCCATTAAGCACAGTATTCCACGTAGCCACATCTTTGCTATGCATCATATCAAACACTCTACTACAGTAATCCATTGCCCCACATTTTGCATACATATCCACAAGTGAGTTTAAAACCAATATATCAGCTTTCCTACTCGATTTCACAATCTGAGTATGTATCTCTTTTCCACTATAAATAGCCGTTACTCGAGCACACACAGGTAACATTGTAGTAAGGGTAACCCAACTAAACCCAATTCCCTCTCGTTGCATTTTCTTAAATATTTCAAAAGCCTCAAAGAGTTGCCCACGCTGTACTAATCCAGCAATCATTGAGTTCCAAGTAACAATGTTTCGGTTAGGCATTTCATCAAACAACTGGAGTACATCTTCGAAACCACCACAATCCGTATACAACCTAAGAAGAGAATTGTACACTACTTGATCAGGTTCTTCAATAGATTTTACAACCTGGGCATGAATTGATCTACCCATTTTCAATTCCAACAAAGCCGAGCAGGCTTTCAGAGCAGTGGAAAATGCAAAATTACTTGGTAGGACACATTGAGCCAACATATCACAATAAAGAAGCAAACTTTCTTTAAAGTGCCCATTTCTTGAATACCCAATTGCCATTGCCACCCAAACGGATTCAATAATCTGCTCGGCATCGTTACCATCCTCAAAAACACGGCGAGCTTCATCGATTTCGCCGCAAACAGAGTAAAGGGTAATGAGCTTGCTTTTAATGGTGGGATTCTGAAGGAGATTTTGGTGGGTTTTGTTTCTTGATAAGAGGAGTTGAAGGTAGAGTCTTTGGCCATGTTGTAAGGATTTTTTGGAGATACAGGCATGGAGAAAGGAAGAATAAGCCTCGAGGTCTAGATCGATTGAATTGGGTTTTGAAGGTAGTGATTCAATTAGGTTAAGGGCTTTGTCCAATTTGCCAGATTTTGATAGATATTTGAGTGTGGAATTCAGAGTTTTTGGTTTGTGAATAATGGAACCTGAAGTGGCCGTTATGTTGGTTGAGAGGCAAATGGCGGGTATGACCATTATGCCAGGAGAAAGAACTCGTGCATGGTGAGCACTTGTTCAATACATGGGATCATTGGGTGGTGACAAGTATTGGAAAAATTATTGGGTGCTCCAGGAGCACCATGAATAGTATGCTCCAACACTCACATGAGTGTGGAGCCCTTGTGGTGGAGCCCACAGAGGGACCCACATGCATGTGAGTGTTGGAGCATACTGTTCACGCTGCTCCTGGAGCAGCCAATAATTTCTCCAAGTATTGAGTATTCCGCGAATAAAAAAATAATAGAACAAATTTGTTGGAGACTACTCTGCTAGTACGAGTGATCAAAGCACATTATAGCGCATTCGACTAATGATCACTTGGTTGAACAAAGGTTAAAGCTCTATTTCTTGATTAATCTGATCAAACGCTTGCTTTTTCTTAGGATCTTAAACATAAATATTAAAGTAATTAAAATGCTATAATATATAGGATCTAAATATTTACTTCAATACCTTTGCGAACATAAATATTTATACATGGATGTAACTTTGTATATCTATTAGTATTTTGATTTTTAAAGTTGATTTAGAAAAACTTGAAAAAAATTGAAATTTAATAATCCTGTTCTATAAATAAAAATTTGATTTGCAAAATTTATGAATATTAAAGATACTTTTGTTCAATGCAAAAATAATAATTTTTTTGGTATATTATTAATGTACAGCACATAAAGGTTTTGATTATCATTTAGTTGCTATTTAATTACTTTTCATCTTAGACTGTCCTGAGCCAGGCCTGGAAACAGCAAGTTAACTGAAATTGGTATAAATGAAATAATGCACAAAGCATCACTGTTTGGATACATGGTAGACGGTAGTTCATTTGCTAAGCTTATATATTTGAGATAATTCAAACTTAATTTAATGCAAACTAAGGCGTAAAATTAGTAAGTTGTTACCATTGTTCGGGCTTGCGTGGGACACGGTTTCTGTTCAATATATCAAGTTGGAGACAATAACTGAGGAATAGATTGGACTCGAAAAACAATTCCACAGAATCTTTTTTGGGGAACAATTAATTAGAAGCTCCAAGCTCAAGGACTATGAAATTTATTAAGGCAAAGGCTTCAAGCTATAATACGAGCCTAACCTGATTTGGATAATATTTCTAATTAGGAATGATATGCTTTTTTAAATGAAGATGGAACATGTCACGCTCCGAAATCCCCGCATTTGTTATAGAGGATTTGGTACTGACTAAACAACCTTTATTCATAATATTAACTTAAAGATAATGTACACAATAAGTTTCTATATAAAAAAACTCGTAATATTATTGATTTGAATCATATTACAATGCCCAGTTTTTTACTTTCCATTATAAAAGTTATTTCTACTTAATTTCTATTACACACAAAGAGTACAATAATAAAATTTTCTCTTCAACTTTCTCTTTACCACCAGATGCTTTTGATATTCTTCCTTAGTTGCAATTTTTTAAAAGATAATTGCAAGAATGAGCTACAAAATACTCAACACATCTAACATATATATATATATATATATATATATATATATATATATATATAAGAAGAGAATCACATTTTCAAGATATATATAGAGAATAACTCGATACAAAATTTCAACGATTATCAATATAGTAAATTGAGTGATTCCTAACCCACTATAAGAAAAAAGGCTAATTCCGATGAAACTTTTCATCGGATATAGGTTTATTCCATCGATTATAAGATATTTTCGACGGATTTCATAGTCAGAAATTCCGTCGAATATAACTTGGTCGGAAATAAGTCTGTCGAAAAGTTGGTCAGAAGTACCTAAGTTCGACAAACATTATTTCCAACGACGGACCTTATTTTCGACGGATTAGCCGTCGAAAATATTACTGACACGTTGCACGTTCTGGTGAAGGGGACTGTTATTATGTTAGACGGAAGTTCCGTCGACGATGCCACAATTCTGTCGAAATTAAATGACAGGTGTCAGTTGGTACAATTTTTAAGTGAAATATATCCGATTGAATTTTCGTCGAGGATATCTTACTCCGTCGGAAATAAGGATTTTTTTTTAAAATTAATTTTTTTCTCAATAAAAATCAGGTTTTTACACCATATTTTGTACATGTACCTGTTCTCAATCCCAACAACACATATTTATAAACTAACGTTCAATCCCGCAAATTATTTTAACTCCCAACAATAACATATTCGAGTATAAACTAGTACAAACTACAATTACGAATAAATAAACTAAAACTGTTTTCAATCGAATAATAAGTTTTACAATTACAATAACTTTTATCATTACAAAAATATACAAACCACGACTAAGAATTTATACAAGTATGCCTACAACTATCTATGACTACATACTAGCGCTATCACCACCGAGCTCATTAAAAATGTAAGACCCCGAATTTTATGAAATATAAAATTTATTTTTTTTCTTCATATATATTTTCATGAAACAGTAAGTGGTTAAATTGATAAAGTTAAAAGTTAAGGATGTTATGTGTAAATTATATTATGTCGGACAATATTCTTTTGGTCGGGGAATATTCGTTCTGTCGGGGAATATTCGTACGACGGCGCCGTACGAACCAATCATTGGTGGATCCCACAAAGAATAATTGTCGGATATAGAAAATGACATAAACAATTTTTAAAATGGTCAATGATACTATTACTTTTAATTGTTAAAATATCCGGTGGTAAAAGAATAGTAATATACGGTATTACAAGTAACATACAGTATTGCATAGTAGCACACGGTATTGCATAGTAGCACACGGCATTACACAGTGTTTTGTATTATTAAACTGATAAAGTGGTTATCGTACAATATTTGACTTTATTGTCACATACACAATAATTCATGTTATTAAATTGATAATTGTCACAGTAGCATATGCACAGTAATTCACATTATTGAATCAATAATTGTCATGACATAGTAACGTAATCTTTCTTTTGCATACTTTCTGCATTATTGTTATCTCTATTATGGTGTTATTTAAACAGTTGTATTTCATTAATTAATTGACTTGATATCTAACTCAGAAAGCCAACTACACTGTATTTATAACAATTAGTCATAATAATGAAAAGTGTGAATTATTGTTGAATAATTGAATTGATAAAGTTATTTGTTTATAATATAAAGTTAGGTGATATAAAATGAATGGTATAGATTAAAGATAATATAGAATTTAAAGTGGATGGTGTAGATTAAAAGATGATCTTTAAATGAATGGTTTAGATTAAAGAAATCTTAAAAGATGAAATGAATGGTATAGATTAAAGATAATATAGAATTTGAAATGGATGATGTAGATTAAAAGATGATATTTAAATGAATGGTTTATCTTAAAAGATGAAATGAATGGTATGGATTAAACATTATCTTGAAATGAACGGTTTGGATTAAATTATGAAATTTTGGTTATGATAAGATTTTTGGCTATAAATAGAGGACTTAACTTAAGAAATTTTTCATAACATTCTTACATACATTTTATTCCACTCTCTAAATACTTCTTTGTGTAAGTCCTCTCTAAGTGTTCTTAAGTCATTCCTAGTTTTGAAATCTTTTGCATTCTTCTTTGAATTCCCGAGTGGAATTTTCTTATGTACAGTAACTCTTTCGAAAAATCATAGTAAATTCATTATTTGTTAGAATTTAATGAATTAAAAGCCTGTCTCTTCAGTTTTTCGTCCTCTACAACTTTGAAGAAGGAAGAAAAGTCATCTGAAGTCATCTTCATGCCTTAAAATACTAAAAACCGTAACCTATTCTGATTTTCGTCACTATTTTCAGTCTTAGTTTTGAAAATTCATAACTCATTCATATTAACTCCGAATTGAGTGATTCTTGAGTCTATGCCGTCTATCTTTCCGAGAGTAACATTATTTTAAAAACATAAAGAGATTTTAAAAACTCTAGAAGACTCAAAAGTCAGATTCTTTACTGCTACAAACAAGGAAGGATTTGTTCGGCTATAAACTTGTTTCACAATATCAAGGTAAGGAATATCATCTTCTTTCATATTCTATTATTTAAACTTACTACGGTAAAGGATTATCATTATTTGATTCTCGAAAATAATATCGTTTCTTTCTTACTCATAAGATGTGCCATTTATTTCCATGTATTAATTTATGGGAATAACCTTACGGCGCGGATTACCGCCTGTTGGTGAATAACCTTTCGTATTCATTCCTTATTAATCTCTGAGAATAACCTTACGGTGCGGATTATCGCCTGTTTGGTGAATGACTCTTCGTATTCAATTTTTATTAAATTGTGGGAATAACCTTACGGCGCGGATTACCGCCTGTTGGTGAATAACCTTTCGTATTCATTCCTTATTAATCTTTGAGAATAACCTGACTACGCGGATTACCGCATGTTTGGTGAATTACTCTTTGTATTCATTTCTTATTTGTCTCTTGTGGAAATAATTTGTTTACACGAATTATCACATGACACTTTTATTGCATATTCGTTTATAATATCATTTTCTTTCATATTCGTAAGTGATATTATTTTTCTTTATACTCATAAGAGATACCATCTTTTTCATCTTCCATTACTCAAACTTACTATGGTAAGGGATAATAATTTCCTTCACCTTTTGTTAATCAAACCTGCTACGATAAGGGACATTATTTTCTTTCATACACCTAAATCGAAACTTATTATGGAACTATTGCTTGTATAATTCCTGAAAATATTATATGTTCCATAATAGTTACACTTCATCATTTCAATTGAACCATCTTATTTACGTGAACCTTTCTATTGAACTGTAACCGTTATTCTGAACTGTGGATCTTGAATATCATTTTTAAATTTCACTCCACATCATGTTGACAATTTGGACATTATTTGAATCTGTACAAAGCAAACTTCTGATACTTATTGTTTATCCTGTTTCTTCTGTTCATCATTTATATCATTCTAATCATCCAAAATCAAGTTGTTGTGAATATCTGTGGCCGGGGGCACAGATGCGATATAATTGTTGAACAGATGATAGGTTAAAGGCGATATAATAGGTTAAAAGCGATACATCTGTTCGGTGTCTTTTATGACACGTGGTGAATGTTCTCTTTGGCCCGTAGTGCAAAGATGAACTGTTGTTTGGTATGATTATGACCAAAGGCAAAATCTGGTATAATCATGACCGTTGGTGTTATATTGAATCTCTTTGGCCCGTAGTGCAAAGATGAACTGTTGATCTGCATGATTATGATCAGGAACTGTGAATTGTATTATCTTGACTAATAGTATTTCAGATTATAAAAGTTGATGATGTTTTTTCTAAAAAGAGAATCGAGTGGACATTATAGTCTGCATTATTCTTCTAATAGATTGATCATTCCGCTGCTATTATTGATCTGAACGTTGTTTAAGAATTTAACTGCAGTTTTTGATATAAACCTTGTAGTCTATTGTATTCTATCAAGAACTCAACTGTTGAAGACTAATGATAATTTATTCGTCATTATCTTAGTCATGATATTCTTTACTGGGCTATTTGAACTCACCCTTTCTTTTGTTCCATTGTTTTTCAACAGGAGATGAGAACATAGCTGGGTCTAGCAGGGGAATGGAGTGAGAGTCCGAGGGATAGCTATCGTAGTCTTCACGTGTTGTAAAATAGTGTGTTAATAATAGTGAAGACTTAGTTGTGTATTATTATACACTGTATTGTTGAACGTTGTTCTACCTAGTAATAATTTTGTTGTAGTCTTTTGACAACTCAAGTTTGGGCTATGTGGGCCTAGATTTGGGGGCGTCACAGTTGGCATCAGAGCTTAGGGATATGGTCTTTAATGGAGATCTGGGGTTAGAACTAGGAGGGGAGAGACGAATAAAATCAATCACTAGTTTGTCCTACCTAAATTAGATTTTGTTATCTAATGAATCGATTTGAATGTAGGAACATGAAGAGATGAGTCAGTTTGTTTGAACTAACAATTATTTTGTGACTACAGTTGAATATGGCATATGAAAATCAGGAAGTTAACAATGGAGTGCCCGAAACAAATGTACCTGCGAATCAAGAGACGACGAATAATCTTCCTACAAACTCAGAGTTGAATCTTTTGCCTAAGGCAAAATTTATGGATGAAGGAGAAAGCTCTATTGCAGTCGTTCCAGATCCTTTCTTAGAAGCAATTATAGAATGTAATGAACTTGCAGAAATTATTGCCTTTAATCTGCTCACTAATTGGAAGGATCATATCACTTGGTTATGCTCGATAACAAAGGATCAGAATATATGGACTTTTCATATCAGTCTTTGGGATTTATGGTGTTCCAGCTATGATTTTCAAGATTATTTAAAAATGATGTTTCTATACTTTTGGGCATTACAATTTAGCGGAATTCAGGTTAAGTTAGTCGCTATCGTGGAAACTGCAGTCTATCGAAAATACTATTTTAATGGAAACCATTGGTATGTTACTACTAATGAAGTTGATGAATCCAAGAAACAATTTGCTAGAAAATTATTCAGTGGTATTCCCATGGTTGAAATACGTGAAGATCCGAATGAAGTACTCGGGATTCGATTTGACGATAACAGTCAAGAACCGAATGAAGTGATAATCGGTAAGCTATTTATAAATTCTTGTGAAGTTTATGCCATGTTAGATACTTAATCTACCCATTTTTTTATCTCACCTATATGTGCTCAATGTTTAAATTTGACTTCTGAAAACTTAAACTTTGACTTATCAGTTGAAACTCCATTGGGAGAAATAGCTATCACATCAACTGTCTATAAATCTTGCCTAGTTCAAATCAACAACCTCACATTACTTGTTGACTTTATTTCTTTGGAGATGCATGAATTTGATGTGATTTTAGGAATTGATTGGTTGACTACCCATCATACTAAAATTGATTGTTTTCATAAGATTATTAGTTTTCATATTCCTAATCAACCTGTCATGCAAATTCAAGTAACTAAACCATTGAAATCTATAACTGTTATTTCTAGCCATAAAACCATTTGTTTATTGAAAAACGGATGTCAAGCCTTTTTAGTTCATGTTACTGATTTGAACAAAAATACGTCAAACTTGAATGATATTCCCATTGTTAATGAGTTTCCTGACGTTTTTCCTGAAGAACTTCCTAGCTTACCCCAAACCGTGAAAATGAATTTTGTATTGATCTTGAACTCGGTACCAAGCCCATTTCCAAAGCCCCATACCGAATGGCTCCCATAGAACGCCAAGAGTTAAAAGTTTAATTATTAGATATCGGTATCATTCGTTCTAGTACAAAACTTATATCGAGCGAGGAATGCAAGAAGAGTTTCCAAGAACTCAATAGGAGACTTGTTTCAACTTCTGTTTTGACCATACTATCGGGATCAGGAGAATTCGTCATATTTAGCGATGCTTCAGACAAAGGTCTAGGCTGTGTCCTTATGCAACATGGAAAGGTGAGGAAAATTATGAGAAAAATTATCCTACTCATGATCTAGAGTTGGCAGCAGTCGTTTTCGCGTTGAAGATCTGGAGACACTACTTGTACGGAGAAAAAGTGGATATCTATACGGATCATAAAAGTCTCAAGTATTTCTTCACCCAGAAGGAACTCAACATGCGACAACGACGTTGGCTTGAGCTGTTGAAGGATTATGACCACACAATCCAGTATTACCGGGGAAAGGCGAACGTTGTAGCTGACGCTTTGAGCAGAAGATCTTATGCGAGTACAAGTGCACTGTTGACAACACAAAAGCGTATTTTGTACGACTTGCAAAAGATGGGGATAGAGCGAAAAACACCAATGACCCACTTAAAGATTGCGCACGTACGAGTAGAACCAGCTTTAATCGATAAAATTAAAGCTGCTCAAGCAACTGATCCAGAGTTGATGAATATGATGAAGAAGGTGTTATTCCTGAGGCAAGAATCGACGAGAAAGGAATACTTCGAGTTAACTCTCGACTCTGTGTTCCTAACGATCCTGAATTGAAGTATAAAATCATGATTGAGGCACTATTCTTCTAATAGTGGACATTATAGTCTGCATTATTCTTCTAATAGATTGCTCATTCCGCTGCTATTATTGATCTGAACGTTGTTTAAGAATTTAACTGCAATTTTTGATATAAACCTTGTAGTCTATTGTATTCTATCAAGAACTCAACTGTTGAAGACTAATGATAATTTATTCGTCATTATCTTAGTCATGATATTCTTTATTGGGCTATTTGAGCTCACCCTTTCTTTTGTTCCATTGTTTTTCAACAGGAGATGAGAACATAGCTGGGTCTAGCAGAGGAATGGAGTGAGAGCCCGAGGGATAGCTATCGTAGTCTTCACGTGTTGTAAAATAGTGTGTTAATAATAGTGAAGACTTAGTTGTGTATTATTATACACTGTATTGTTGAACGTTGTTCTACCTTGTAATAATTTTGTTGTAGTCTTTTGACAACTCAAGTTTGAGCTGTGTGGGCCTAGATTTGGGGGCGTCACAAAAAAGGCCCCGCTCGGCATCGTCATCCTGTTCATACATAAAAATTATATACAATGTAAAAAAATCGTTGAGAATTACAAAAATAACTAAATACGGTTGAATTTACATGAAATGCAGATAGTGCAACTTAAATTGAATAAAATATACCTGGGCAATCAGGGGTTGACTCAGTATCAGGCCAAAAGTCTCTGTAAGTAGGGTAACCACCATCTGGACCACCTCGTCGTGTATCATGGCGAACTGCTCCGAAGTGATACCCGCATTCTTGGCGATAGCCCCAAATGCAATATCTTGTGCAAGCTGATGAAAGCGTGCATGACTCGGCAAGTCCTGACGACGAAAAATTGGATCCGTAAGAAACGTCTCCGACACTGCCGTCAAGATCCTCTAGAATAGTTGGTCGTCCAAGCCAGCGCCCGTATGAGATAATGATCCAGCAAATGCTCAGACGCCAACGCTAGCTAGAGCCTTCAAGAATAAAAATAACGTTATACTACTAATTTTTGAAGATGTATAAATTATGAATAACGAGCAACTGTGAAAAATGATTACCTCAAGGCAATGTATACGATGGTACTCTTGACATCCCCAGTACTCGATACCTATTGTTATTACTACTAGGGGGATCTTGAGATGCCACCCAAAGAGTCATCTCCTCATCCCGAGAGAAAGTAATCTCAGTCTGAAGGTTGCTATAATCTAGGGTCTCAGGATCTCCCCTAGAAGCCTGCAACTCAGTTGCATGCTGGTCCTAAAGATTCTAAAATCGATCATGTTATTAATATATGTTAGTTAATTAAATCATTTTATTAATTAACTACCTAATATTAAAAATTCTTTATGATAATAAGAAATATTACCCGTATAGTTAATACTGCGGGAGGCATAGTAGAGTTTTTAGGCGTATGGGCTCCATACCAAAACTCCAACATACTGGGAAGTCTACCCAAACTCTTCCACAAAGCCAAATATATAAATACATTAATATAACATTATTATATTTAGTTTGCTTATTAAAATATATATTAAACTACATAAGTAAACAGATATATGTACCGAATTGAAATCCTCAAATGACTGTGACCCAGTAGTATGTACTACTCACAGCTTGCTTCGATTCTTCTTTTGCTGCTCAGACTTCTTCTTGAAATCTTCAGCATTCCAATGTGCACATATGCCCTCTCATACTGCATCATATATGATATGGGGTTGATGATTGCAGATAGTAGTACCAGGCTGGTCATCAACATACCGTAAAGCCCTATAACTAATCTCGTATAACTAGTCGGAGTAATTCTTAGCGATGTAGGCTATAATTACTTAGCCTCATACATGCCCTCCTCATATCTATAATATATCTATATGAAAATTATAATATATCAGAATAACTAGAACATTATACTACTGCTACTTATGTATAAGATTTAACTTGTGTAAATTTAACTTAAGTGAAAGTCGCGCAATACGTTCTCTATAAATTAAAAGAGGCATCGTATTGGGCATACTGGGTGTATCATATGCAACTAATCGAGAGGCGTGTCTAGCAGATGGAGTGCAAAGTGGACTTAGCTACAGGGTCTAGTGGTGTGATGTCGCAAGCACCTAAAAATAAAATCTTATTTTGAAAAAATAAATATGTAGTAGTGCAAGTAATAGTCGATCCCACAGAGTGATTAATTTAATTTTATGTTTTGCAAACCAAAATTGGGTTTTTTTTTTTATCAAAGAAGTAATTTAAATAAAATTAACTAAAATAAATATGTAAATAATTTAAGGAAGTAAATGAGAAGGAAAAAAACCTTGGTTTAAGTCAATATCCACCATCAAGAATTTACAACTGATCACTGATGCAAGAATAAATCAATTAATATTTTGAAGATTCACCGTAGAAAGAACTACTCGCAGGTGGAATAATTTTTCTCCTATCTCCTTATTTTTAGATAAGTAGAGCCACGTGGTCTAAATACCCTTACTACTAAACAACCTCCGACACGTGCTAAAGATTTAATTTAATAGCAGCTTTAAGAATTAGAGAGATCGTTGAACTAAACAACACAAGCCACGTGTTTGCATTTAATTTAGATGAATATTCTTCCTAAGATAAAATAATCTTTTGATCTGCAAAATAATTATTAAACTTAGTTTCTTCACCAACAACAGTAGATTAACATGAATAATAAACTAGTAGCGCTCTTAGCAATTAAACAAATCAATCATAAAATTAAGTATAGAAGAATATTCAATAATCAAAATATAAATTGAACAATTAAAATAAATTAGATCTCACAGTGTATAAATCTTGATGGCTTCAATCACTTAAATCAAGAAAAAGAATTTAGCTACTCATAATTGTAGATAACACTAAAGAATAGAAGAGAGAATTTTTATTTTTAGAAAAGTTGTATTTTACATTGTGTCTCAAACCCTCTATTTATAAGCTCCAAAATCCTCCTAACCCTAGTAGGAAGAACACTTTCCAAGCCCTAATAGGATTTAAAATACAAATAAGAATAAAAGAAAAAGAAAAATAATTATTATCCTAACCCTAGATGGAATTAAAATCCAATTTGGAATCAAAAAGTAGCAAAATTCGCGAATAATCTCGTTTCCAGAATTAATGCGCAAGCCAAACGCTGCCTTCGCTACAGTGCCCGTCACCGCCTCCCGCGCATTGCGCGGCACTGGCATCCAAACGACGTCGTTTCGTTCCTTTCTTGACACTGTTCAGCATCACCGCGCGCATTGCGCGGGCTGCTTTTCTTTAAACCGTAAAACGACGTCGTTCTAATCTTCGCTTGCTACTGATTTTCGCGCATTGCGCGGATGTTTGTCGTCGTTATTACGAAAATGCCACCGCCTGGATATTTACAATCAAGACTCCTAAGAATCTGCTTTATTACGATTTTGCCACTGGCTTCTTGCAGAATTACAGATTTGCCCCTGGTCTTTGCAGAATTTACAGATTTGCCCTCCAAGCTTATTTTTTCTACAAAAATAAATATAAAATAATTAAAAATAAATAAAAATAATATAAAAATACTAAAAATAATAAAAAATATAATAATAAATAAAACACCTAAAACACTAAAAATAAATAAAAACACATAAATAAAAAGAAATATAAAAATACTATAAAATTACTTAAATTAACATAAATTAAGTAAAATCCTATAAAACATATTAAAACCAAAATAAGCTAAATAATTAAACATTTAAGCACACAATAAATATAAAAATTAAGTATTGAGGAATAAAAATATCATACAATTCAACCCTATCATCTAGTATACTACAACAAAAATATAACCGAGTTGTTATACATTGTTTCATCAAATAAAAATAAAAATTAGTTAGTCTTTAAAGTCACATATTGTGCAATGTCGACATCTACAATGCACGTATGTGGAACTGTAGGCATACGACCAAATAAACTGAGGTTAGTGCCTCGGTGACGTCGACACCCTATATTTGTAAGTGTAATACAAACATATATTATGTGTATACTGATATAACGAAATGAAATAATCGAGGACGACGACATAACTTACTAGATGATACAGATGACTCCTCGGTGGATCTCGAACAGCCACTACCGCAGTGACCACCTCCGCTATATCTAGCCATATATTAGTGTATACTAATATAACAAAATGAAATTACTTCATTAAAATAAATTTAATTAATTGTTATTAATAATGCAAATTTAATTAACACACACATATGTTCATATTTACTACATTGATACTCTAAAGTACATCATCAAAACCATTAGAATCAACGACATTATCATCCTATGATTTTGTATCTTCATCTTCATTGGTGTCTTCGTTGTTTTCATCTTCAACGACGACATTGTCAGTTCCGACTACATCTTTTTCATATTACTTAACATTGGACACTTCAATAACATCATTCATCAGCACATCGTCATCAGTAAGCTCTATCTGGCTAGGATTACAAATATTTTCTTGCAATGACTCATCATTCCCAGATAGATTAGTACCATCAAATGCCCGAGTCTTCATTATAACAACTGTGTACCAGGGGATTCTACAATTGACAAAACTAGGGGCATAGTACACTTGGGTGGCCTGACTGGCTAACACAAACACGTTATTAAAATTTAACTTGGACTTTATATCTACTATGACGATTCTATTACGATCAATGGTGTGATGTAAGCACTCAAAAATAAAATCTTACTTTGAAAAAATATTAATGTAGTAGTGCAAGTAAGAGTCGATCCCACAGAGAATGATTATTTAATTTTATGTTTTTGCAAACAAGAATTGGGGGGGTTTTGATTAAAGAAATAATAAAATTAAAATTAACTAAAATAATTAGGCAAATAATTTAATGAAATAAATGAGAAAAAAAAGCCTTGGTTTAAGTTAATATCCATCATCAAGAATTTACAACTGATCACTGATGCAAGAATAACTGAATTTATATCTTGAAGATTCACCGTAGAAAGAACTGCTCGCAGGTGGAATAATTTTTCTCCTCTCTCCTTAATTTTAGATAAGTAGAGTCACTTGGTCTAAATACCCTTACTAATAAACAACCTCTGACACTTGCTAAAGATTTAATTTAATAGCATCATAAAGAATTAGAGAGATCGTTGAACTAAACAACACAAGCCACTTGTTTGCATTTAATTTAGATGAATATTCTTCCTAAGATAAAATAATCTTTTGATCTGCAAAACAATTATTAAACTTAGTTGCTTCACAAATAGCAGTAGATTAATATGACTAATAAACTAGTAGCGCTCCTAGCAATTAAACAAATCAATCATAAAATTAAGCATAGAAGAATATTCAATAATCAAAATATAAATTGAACAATTAAAATAAATTAGATCTCACAGTGTATAAATCTTGATGGCTTCAATCACTTAAACCAAGAAAAAGAATTTAGCTACTCATAATTGTAGAGAACACTAAAGAATAGAAGCGAGAATTTTTATTCTAATGAGAGTTGTCTCTTACATTGTGTGTCAAGCCCTCTATTTATAGGCTCCAAAATCCTCCTAAACCTAGTTGGAATTACTCTTTCCAAACCCTAATAGGATTTAAAATACAAATAAAAATAAAAAAAAAATAAAAATAATTATTATCCTAACCCTAGTTGGAATTAAAATCCAATTTGGAATCAAAAAGTAGCAAAATTCGCGAAAAATCCCGTTCTGCAGAATTAACGCGCAGCCAAACAAGCCCTTCGCGTCCTCTGACTGGTCAACTCATGCGTGCCCGCGCATTGCGCAGCACTGACATCAAAACGACGTCGTATTCTGCTGCTTGGCCGCGCCTTGCGCGAACTGTTCGTTTCCGCGAAACGACGTCGTTTTGTTCCTCGCTGCATTTCATCCCCGCGCAATGCGCGCTCGCTGATTTTTCAGAAATTATAGAATTGCCACCGGCCTGCTTAATTACCAAAATGCCATAAGAGCTTTGCAGAATTTGCAAAAATGCCCCCAGAGCTTATTTTTCCTACAAAATAAAATATAAAATAATTAAAAATACTATAAAAATACTAAAAACACATAATAATAAATAAAACACCTAAAACACTAAAAATAAATAAAAACACATAAATAAAAAGAAATATAAAATTACTATAAAATTACCTAAATTAACATAAATTAATTAAAATCCTATAAAACTTATTAAAACCAAAATGAACTAAATAATTAAACATTTAAGCATACAATAAATTTAAAAACTAAGTATTAGGGAATAAAAATATCATATAATTTAACCCTATCAAATACCCACACACTTAGCTTTTTGCTCGTCCTCGGGTAAAACAAAAATAAAAATTAAAAATAAAACTAATAACCAAACAACTTACTTGAGCAACAGATTAATATAAATTTCAATATCAGCCTCAAAGATTTTTTTAAATGATAACTCAAAGAAAATTTCAAAACTATACAAAATCTAGAATTCCAACATATTTATTAATTTTACTTACTCTAGACCATTCGTGTGTGTGTGAATCCAAATGTATCAAACTAGCAAAAAATTTAGATCCGCTCACATAATTAAATGTCTCATAAATGATATCAAAAATGGTTAGTTTAACAACAAAAACTTTATAGTCTTACTTTTCTCATCATTTTCCATTAATATAGATACATATAACTAGAAGATCAAAAGATTTTTAACAATTATACACACTAGGATCATTTTTTTCCAATATATTTTTTTTTCATTCATTTTTTTTAATGGGTGCATTTTATGCTTCATCCCATTTTTTTCATCATCATTTTTTTTTCACGGTGAGTGCATTTTATGCTCCATTTCAGTAGCGAGTGCGTTTTACGCTCCATCTCGCTATTCATGTGTTTATGAGTGAGTGCGTTTTACGCTCCATCTCAACCCACCACAAGATTTTGTCTTCAATAATAATCCTAAAAAAACTACCTAAATCATCTCCTCCAAATTATATTTTTCCTTATATTTCACTTCAAATAATGATCAAATAAGATATAGAGCTCAAAAATATCTTTCATAAGCATTTAACCATATAAACTTTCTCTAAATTAAAACTAGCTCAAACAAATGGATATGAGTGCATAAAAATTTAAAGGATCTCAAACAAAGTAATAATCAATAAAACGTCAAAAATTCAAACTAAACAAAAATTTATCATTTTTCCAAGAGTTATTAAATAAAAACAAATTTTTTTATCATTGGCTAAAAATTAAAAATTCAATTAACTTATTGCTCAAGTGACTCATCCTAAAAATAAAATATAAGAACTACCCCATTTTCGTAGGAAATACGGTTACACTTAGCATGTGCAACAAGCCTTTAAACCCCAAGGTTACCCAAGTGGACGAGTTTTGTCTCGTGAGGGTTTGCAGTGAATTTACCCACAAAATTCAAAATTTTAAATTTTTTAAAATTTTACTAAAATTTTCAAAATATGACCTAAAAATAACAAAAATCCTAAATCCCTTCCCCCACACTTAAAATTTACATTGTCCCCAATGTAAACTATAATGCAAAGAAAAAACAAAAATAACTATAGAAAGAAAAAGGAAAAGAAATGCAAATCTGATTTCTTAGGTTGTCTCCCAAGCAGCGCGCCTTTAGTTATCGTCATTGGCTCGACAGCAGGCCAAAGTACTACGTTACTCCTACTTCATGAATTTTGAGTACCCCATCCATCACGTTATTTTTTATTGGTAGATTTAGTATCCCTTGCACGTGACATGAACGTTTTACCCTCTTCAACGAATAGATATTTAATATGATTGGATAGAGTCTTTATATTCATAATGGGATCCTGCAAAATAAAAGATGAAAATTTATTATAAGTAACAGGCAATGGAATGGAAATAATTGCATTATTATCAATAATTATTGGCAACGAATTTAATGGAGCTTCATCCTCCTTCAAATTTGATTTCAGCTCAATTATTTCTTCTTCCTTGAACTCCAAATGGTTGGTAATTGCAATCTCTAACTTTTTCTTGTTTATCTCCTCAACAATTTCCGCCACCGTAGGCATGTCATCATAAAAAATAACATCAGTGTCTATATTAACACTATCCGCTTCATTGATGTTGTTTGCTTTCTCTTATTTCGGTGATGGAGGGAATTTCTTTTCTGGATCTTCATTTCTTAACACTTGTGCACTTGTATTCTCCATTGGATTATTCATCGTTTGAGAAGGTACTTGCTCAGAACTTTGCTCCTCCGATTGATCGATTGTGATTTGTCCCATTTGAGTACCCCAAACGCTGAATAATTGCATTATTTTCTTGAATATGTGCCTGCATGTCTTGTTGAAATTGCAAATTATCCTGTCGAAATTGTAAAGTGTTAGCTTCAATTAATTTAAGCATATCCTCTAAAGACATATCAGAAGTATTTGTTTGACTCTGGTGTTGTTGGGAATATGGCTGCATGTATTGTTGATAGCTTGAAAAATTCTGATTTGCGGACGGATTCATTTGTGGATTCTCATAGCCAAAATTAGGATGATCCCTCCATCTTGAATTATACGCGTTTTAATAGGGATCACATCTCCATTGGGGTTGACTAGGAAAACCACTTGCTACATTGACTTGTTCATAGGACTCCTCTCGAAGAATGGGGCACATATTAGTTGGATGTCCTACCACCGCACAAATTCTACAAGCTTCCCTTGGTTGTGCATTACCTGCAACCATTTGATAAACAAGAGAAGTTAAATCATTAATTTGTTGCTTAAGAGAAGAAATAGTTACCTCATTGACATACTTATCCATGGCTTCCATTCTTACCTGCACAACTCAATTAAACTATGAAAAACTAAAATAATAATAATAAAAAAATTACTAAATTAAATAAATATTTACAAAAGCACAAAATTAAATTAAAATCATTCCCCGGCAACGGCGCCAAAATTTGTTGTGATGTCGTAAGCACCCAAAAATAAAATCTTACTTTGAAAAAATATTAATGTAGTAGTGCAAGTAAGAGTCGATCCCACAGAGAATGATTATTTAATTTTATGTTTTTGCAAACAAGAATTGGGGGGGGTTTTGATTAAAGAAATAATAAAAATAAAATTAACTAAAATAATTAGGCAAATAATTTAATGAAATAAATGAGAAGAAAAGGCCTTGGTTTAAGTTAATATCCATCATCAAGAATTTACAACTGATCACTGATGCAAGAATAACTGAATTTATAACTTGAAGATTCACCGTAGAAAGAACTACTCGCAGGTGGAATAATTTTTCTCCTCTCTCCTTAATTTTAGATAAGTAGAGCCACTTGGTCTAAATACCCTTACTAATAAACAACCTCCGACACTTGCTAAAGATTTAATTTAATAGCAGCATAAAGAATTAGAGAGATCGTTGAACTAAACAACACAAGCCACTTGTTTGCATTTAATTTAGATGAATATTCTTCCTAAGATAAAATAATCTTTTGATCTGCAAAACAATTATTAAATTTAGTTGCTTCACAAATAGCAGTAGATTAATATGAATAATAAACTAGTAGCGCTCCTAGCAATTAAACAAATCAATCATAAAATTAAGCATAGAAGAATATTCAATAATCAAAATATAAATTGAACAATTAAAATAAATTAGATCTCATAGTGTATAAATCTTGATGACTTCAATCACTTAAACCAAGAAAAAGAATTTAGCTACTCATAATTGTAGAGAACACTAAAGAATAGAAGAGAGAATTTTTATTCTAATGAGAGTTGTCTCTTACATTGTGTGTCAAGCCCTCTATTTATAGGCTCCAAAATCCTCCTAAACCTAGTTGGAATTACTCTTTCCAAACCCTAATAGGATTTAAAATACAAATAAAAATAAAAGAAAAATAAAAATAATTATTATCCTAATCCTAGTTGGAATTAAAATCCAATTTGGAATCAAAAAGTAGCAAAATTCGCGAAAAATCCCATTCTACAGAATTAACGCGCAGCCAAACAAGCCCTTCGCGTCCTCTGACCGGTCAACTCACGCGTGCCCCCGCATTGCGCGACAGTGACATCAAAATGACGTCGTATTCTGCTGCTTGGCCGTGCCTTGCGCGAACTGTTCGTTTCCGTGAAACGACGTCGTTTTGTTCCTCGCTGCATTTCATCCCCGCGCAATGCGCGCTCGCTGATTTTTCAAAAATTACAGAATTGCCACCGGCCTGCTTAATTACCAAAATGCCATAAGAGCTTTGCAGAATTTGCAAAAATGCCCCCAGAGCTTATTTTTCCTACAAAATAAAATATAAAATAATTAAAAATACTATAAAAATACTAAAAACACATAATAATAAATAAAACACCTAAAACACTAAAAATAAATAAAAAGAAATAAATAAAAAGAAATATAAAAATACTATAAAATTACCTAAATTAACATAAATTAATTAAAATCCTATAAAATTTAATAAAACCAAAATGAACTAAATAATTAAACATTTAAGCATACAATAAATATAAAAACTAAGTATTAGGGAATAAAAATATCATATAATTTAACCCTATCAATCAACTTTAACGCCATTGTCATTATCAAACCAACGACACTTAAATGTAACTACCTTATTAACCCCAGGATAATTCAACACAACGACTTCCTCTAAACGACCATAATAATTGGACTCAACATCTTTGTAATAGCTTCCCAATACGACAACGTCGTAATTGACTAATATTAGCTCGTTTAAGTCATCCACCTTGAATCTATACCCATTGAAGTTGCATCCGATAAATGAACTAATAAGTTTGTAAGAGCCTGATATGACATTCCTAAAATGCTCTTAAACATTATCTGGTTTAACCCTTTTTTTAAACCACGCAAAATTTTTTTGTGGTAAATACTTCCAACTGTGCTGCATTTAACCCCGGGTTATTCCTATAAGCTTCGTCCTTGAATGAATATTTGAAAAATTAAGACATAATTTTAATACGACATACGCTATTAAAACTTAAATTTTTACAAATTCAAATACATAACTTATGTATGATGATACTTCAGGTATATTAAGAAGCACGTATGTAGATACAATCTTTAACTCTTTATCGCTTAGGTAAGTCATCGTCCCCTGGCAAAATGGTTTAGCTAGATAAGTAAATACAGCAAACTCATCAGCACGAGATTGGGCTCCAACGACTTCATTCCAACTTAATCGGTTGTGCTTCGCTGCGAAAATATCCTCAAAGTATAAAGAACAAAAATTGACAAGCTATTCCTCTATATGGCGTTCAGCAACAGAACCTTACTTTAATCGACGCATATATCTGATATATGACGAATGAACAAAATTAACTAAGAATATGAGTTATACATATCATCATAATTAATAAAGATATAGATGATATATTTACCTCTCAAAAAGATACATCCACCGATATTGTACGAGGCCTCCAAGCTAAAGTTCATATGACAGATGAATAGGCAAATGCTCCATGGAGTCAAAAAAATCCTAGAAGGAATATCATTTCTAACTTGCACATTATAAGTACTATATTTCTCTCCATCTGCTCCACATCAATATACTTTATAACCATTGAACAAAGATCCCAAAAGAAATTTAAAAGTTCGGTCAATGCATCTACAATTTTTATGGCTAGGTAACATATCACGAAATGCAATGGGCATCAATTTCTGCATGAATACATGGCAATCATGACTATTGAACCCATTAATTTTAAGCTGCTCAACCTTGCTGCAACGACAAATGTTTGACATATATTCATCTTGTACTGAGGCAACTTGCAGATATCACACTACACTTTTTTGCTGTCCTCCCCATAATATAACATGCAATCTTTCTCATAAGCATCGATCTTCTGATAACCCAGATTTAACCCCCTTACCATATTTTTCACCTCATAGTAATTCAAGGGTAATGTATGATCCTTCAGTAAGAAGTCGCTAATAAGAGCAAGCAAATTATTGAACCCTCTCTCATTGCAGCCATGCTTATTCTTGAATTGTAAGAGCTTCATGACTGCAAAAAGTATAGTGTGTTTCTCATTCCCACCAAATTTAGATAACATCTTATAAAAGGAAGTTGTCATGTCATTTGGCTTTTGTTGTGCATTACTTGACAGTTGTTCATTTGTAACCCAATCAAAAGTGTTAGCACCATAAGCATCGACCAACATCTCCACAACATCATAGTTATCTCCATTTGAGTCCCCGTACACTATTTTCTCTACACTATCGTCAACTAATTCACTATGGTGAATCCATTTGGAATATTCATCCACAAACCCATATGAAAACAAGTAAAACTTATTATTCTCTATTTTCTTCCAAATCAAGTTCTTACACTTAGCACACGGGTATCTCATCTTTCCGTTAGGATAGTCAACATGTTTATTTGCAAAATTCAAAAATCTACAAACCCCATCACAATACTTAGGCAGTAATCCCCTCCCATCAAACGGTATCCTTCGATACATCTAACTCCAGTCGTCTGACATATTTAAATATAGAACAAAAGGCAGTATCAGAGCAAGGTTATTGCGTGCACTCCATACATGAATCTTACATATCTTCATCTCTATTCTAAAGAGGGTCAGGTTTCTATCCCATTCCTAGATGTGTCTCCTCACTAGTGCCAACACTTTGAGCACGTTTCGTCTGTTTTAAGAAAATTTTGACAGCACATTCTCATGGTCTCCAAGTACACAGAATAGACCACATCAATGTAATCTAAGTATGTACTAGGAGAACATAAGATAAGTTAGCCAGAAAGTCCTCATAACATAAAATAAAATAAATAAATAAAAACGTACTTAAGTTGTTGGCACAAGCCTAAGTGAGAGATATAACATCTAGCAACAGTCCCAGACTGGGGATTATTCGGCATTCATTCCTAGTGAGTGACTATCAAACTGGTTTCTAAGCTCTTGACAACTACATGCACAAGTGATTTATTTAAATTGGTGTAGTTCATGCAACTTTGCAGAATGATACGTTGCAAGTTGGCAATACTATATACACATGTCTCCCTAATTGCTCTTTATGTAAAAATTCTTTCAATAAATTCAGTTATATCTCTTAATCCACTAATTTACTCAGGGTGGATACGGTGGTGGTGGTGGTGGTGGCGGCGGTGGCTACAAATTAAGGAGGTGGCGGTGAAAACGTTTATTACAAGTGTGGTGAGATTGGGTATATGACAAAGGAATGTTATCAGGGCATTCGCAGAGGTGGTAGCAGTGAATGTATAGTGGTGAAGTTGGTTGCTTCGACTGCTGGGAGGAGGGAGCACTTTGCCTGAGATTACCCGAGCTCATGCCGTTAAAATGAAATAAAGTCTCTATCAACTTGACATAGACCTCATTCTAAACGTTTGAGCTTGGGCAATCTCTACGGAAGTGCTCCTCCTCCTCACACTTGTAGCAACCACCTTCACCCTCACCACTAGACCTTCCATCGCCACCAACCCTGCGACCACCCTGATACTTTTCCTTTGCCATGTGCTCAATTTCACCATACTTGCAACAAGCGTTCCACCGCCACTTCCTAAATCCATAGCCGCCCCCACCACCACCGTATTCACCACTGCCACCATATCCTCCATGAAAAGAAAAGCAAATTAGGGAATTAAGAAAGATAACTGAATTTATTAAAAGAATTTTCACATAAAGAACAATTAGTTAGGGACACGAGTGTATATAGTATCTCTAACCTGCAATGTATCACTCTACAAAGTTACATAAACTACACCACAAGCGGGTATCTTCGCTCCTAACGAAACTACGTGTATAAGTGATTTGACTAAATTGGGGTTATTCGATATTCACTCATTAAAAGTTAATGTCAAACGAGTAACGTTCTACAAAAAGTAAATCTATGTACTTAGGAGTTCAAATAAATAAAGAGAAATTTAGTAAATTAATTGAATAGTTGTAAAAGGTAGTTGTCATGTCATTTTATTTAATTAAGTACATATAGTCATATTTAATTTATTATTTTATTTAATTAAATTTGATCATATTTTATTTATTTTATTTAAATTTATTAGTTTATTATATTAGACTTTATTTATTATAGTTTAATTTATTATTCATTTATTTATTAAATAATTTTAATTTAATTAAATTTATTATTTTATTATATTATAATATATTTAATTTAATTTAATTTATTCATGTAATTTTATTAATAAGAATAATAAATAAATTTTAATTTATTAAATTTATTTAATTAAATTTAATAATATTTTATTTTATTAAATTTATTCATAGTTAATTTATTGTCTTTTAATTTTAAATTTTATTATAATATATTTAATTTATTTTAATTTAATTTACTTTATTATTTTTTTATTTATTAAATAATTTAATTTAGTTTAGTTTAATTTAATATTTAATTAAAGTAATTTAAATTATTTGTGTTGACTTGGTCACTGTAAGACCCCGAATTTTATGAAATACAAAATTTAATTTTTCTTCATATTTATATTTTTGAAACAGTAAGTGGTTAAATCGATAAAGTTAAAAGTTAAGGATGTTATGTGCAAATTTTATTTTGTCGAACAATATTCGCTTTGTCGGGGAATATTCGTTTGGTCGGGGAATATTCGTTTGGTCCGACGGCGCCGAAATAACAAATAATTGGTGGACCCCACAACGGAATATTTGTCGGATATAGAAAACGACAGAAATAACCTTTTTAAATAAAAATAGTCAACGGAACTGTTAAAATACCGGTGATAAAAGAATAGTAGCATACGGTAGTTTTTGGTATTTTCTGTAGCACACGGTACTCTACAGTAACACACGGTATTGCATAGTGTCTCATATTATTGGTCTGATAATTGACACCGTAACTGTTACGCATCATTTCATCGATAATTGTCACTGCATAATATTTTATATTATCAATTCAATAATTGTTGTTACACAGTATTTTGCATTATTGATTTAATAATTGTCATTACACTGTATTTTATATCATTGAGTCAATAATTGTTGCTGCACTGTTTTTAAAATTATTGAACCTAATAATTGTCACAGTAACATATGCACAGTAATTCACATTATTGAATCAATAATTGTCATTACACAGTAACGTATGCTTTATTTTACATTATTGTTATCTCTATTATGATGTTATTTAAACAGTTGTATTTCATTAATTTATTGATTTGATATCTAAGAGCTAACTATACTGTATTTATAACAATTAGTCATAATAATTGAATTGATAAAGTTATTTGTTTATAATATAAAGTTAGGTGATTATTAGGTGATATGAAATGAATTGTGTAGATTAAAGTGTGAATTATTGTTGAATAATTGAATTGATTTGTTTATAATATAAAGTTAGGTGATTATTAGGTGATATGAAATGAATGGTGTAGATTAAAGTGTGAATTATTGTTGAATAATTAAATTGATTTGTTTATAATATAAAGTTAGGTGATTATTAGGTGATATGAAATGAATGGTGTAGATTAAAGATAATATAATATTTGAAATGGATGGTGTAGATTAAAAGATGATCTTTAAATGAATGGTTTAGATTAAATGAATGATAAGATTTTTGGCTATAAATAGAAGCCTTAACTTAAGGATTTTTCATAAACTTCCTTACTTGTTCTTTCTTTCTCTCTCTAAATACTTCTTGTGAAAGTTCTCTCTAAGTGTGCTTAAGTCATCTTGAGTATTTGTAAAGATCTATAAGTATACGTGTACTGTTCAAGTTAATCAACCTCATTTAAATCAATATCCAGTCACGTGTTGAGGTAAGGGATACCATCTTTTTCATCTTCCATTATTCAAACGTACTATGGTAAGGGATTATCATTATTTGATTCTCGATAATAATATTGTTTCTTCCTTACTCATAAGACGTGCCTTTTATTTCCATGTATTAAATTGTGGGAATAACCTTACGGAGCGGATTGCCGCCTGTTGGTGAATAACCTTTCGTATTCATTCATTATTAATCTCTGAGAATAACCTTACGGAGCGGATTGCCGCCTGTTTGGTGAATAACTCTTTGTACTCAAATTCTATTAAATTGTGGGAATAACCTTACGGAGCGGATTGCCGCCTGTTTGGTGAATAACTCTTTGTACTCAAATTCTATTAAATTGTGGGAATAACCTTACGGAGCGGATTGCCGCCTGTTGGTGAATAACCCTTTGTATTAATTTCCTTCACCTTTTGTTAATCAAACCTGCTACGGTAAGGGATATTATTTTCTTTCATACTCCTAAATCGAAATTTATTATGGAACTATTGCTTCTATAATTCCTGAAAATATTATATGTTTCATAATAGTTGAACTTCATTATTTCAACTGAACCTTCCTATTTACGTGAACCTTTCTATTGAATTGTAACCGTTATTCTGAACTGTGGATCTTGAATTTCACTCCACATCATGTTGACAATTTGGACATTATTTGAATCTGTACAAAGTAAACTTCCGATACTTATTGTTATCCTATTTCTTCTGTTCATCATTTATATCATTCTAATCATCCAAAAATCAAGCTGTTGTGAATATCTGTGGTCGGGGGCACAGATGTGATATATTTGTTGAACAGATGATAGGTTAAAGGCGATATAATAGGTTAAAGGCGATACATCTGTTCGGTGTCTTTTATGGCACGTGGTGAATGTTCTCTTTGGCCCGTAGTGCAAAGATGAACTGTTGTTTGGTATGATTATGACCAAAGGCTGAATCTGGTATAATCATGACCGTTGGTGTTATATTGAATGTCTTTGGCCCGTAGTGCAAAGATGAACTGTTGATGTGCATGATTATGATCAGGAACTGTGAATTTGTATTATCTTGACTAATGATATTTCAGATGATAAAAGTTGATGATGTTTTTCCTAAAAAGAGAACCGAGTGGACATTATAGTCTGCATTATTCTTCTAATAGATTACTCATTCCGCTGCTATTATTGATCTGAACGTTGTTTAAGAATTTAACTGCAGTTTTTGATATAAACCTTGTAGTCTATTGTATTCTATCAAGAACTCAACTGTTGAAGACTAATGATAATTTATTCGTCATTATCTTAGTCATGATATTTCTTACTGGGCTATTTGAGCTCACCCTTTCTTTTGTTCCATTGTTTTTCAACAGGAGATGAAAACATAACAGGGTCTAGCCGGGGAATGGAGTGAGGGTCCGAGGAATAGTTATCATAGTCTTCACGTTTTGTAAAATAGTGTGGCAATAATAGTGAAGACTTAGTTGTGTATTATTATACACTGTATTGTTGTACGTTGTGCTTTGTTGTAATAATTTTGTTGTTGTATTTTGACGACTCAAGTTTGGGCTGTGTGGGCCCAGATTTGGGGGCGTCACAGTTGGCATCAGAGCTTAGGGATATGGTCTTTAATGGAGATCTGGGGTAGAACTAGGAGGGGAGAGACGAATAGAATCAGTCACTAGTGTGTCCTACCTAAAATAGATTTTATTATCTAATGAGTCGATTTGAATGTAGGAACATGAAGTGATGAGTCAGTTTATTTGAACTAACATTTATTTTGTGACCACAGTTAATTATGGCATCTGGAAATCAGGAGGTTAACTATGAAATTACCGAAACAAATGTAGTTGCAAAACAAGAGGCGACGAATAATCTTCTTACAAACTCAGAGTTGAATCATTTGCCTAAGGCAAAAATTATGCGTATTCTATCCAGTAAGGATGAAGGTGAAAGCTCTGCTACAGTCGTTCCAGATCCATTCTTAGAAGCAATTAAAGGAAGTAACGAACTTGCGGAAATTATTGCCTTTAATTTTCTCACTAATTGGGAGAGTGATATCACATGGTTATGCTCTATAACAAAGGATCAGAATATATGGACTTTTCATATTAGTCTTTGGGATTTATGGTGTTCCAGCTATGATTTTCAAGATTATTTAAAAATGATGTTTCTATACTTTTGGGCGTTACAATTTAGAGGAATTCAGGTTAAGTTAGTCACTATCGTGGAAACTGCAGTCTATCGAAAATACTATTTTAATGGAAATCATTGGTACCTTACTACTGATGAAGTTGATGAACCCGAGAAACAGTTTGCTAGAAAATTATTCAGTGGTATTTCCATGGTTGAAATACGTGAAGATCCGAATGAAGTATTCGGGATTCGATTTGACGATAACAGTCAAGAAACCGAATGAGGTGATAACCGGTAAGCTATTCATAAATTCTCGTGAAGTCTATGCCATATTAGATACTGGCTTTATCCACTCTTTTATCTCACCTATATGTACTCAACGTTTAAATTTGACTATTGAAAACTTAAATCTTGTCTTATCAGTTGAAACCTCATTGGGAGAAATACCTATTACATTTACTATCTATAAATCTTGCCTAGTTCAAATCAACAACCTCACATTACCTGTTGACCTTATTTCTTTGGAGATGCGTGAATTTGATGTGATTTTAGGAATTGATTGGTTGACTACCCATCATGCTAAAATTGATTGTTTTCATAAGATTATTAGTTTTCATATTCCTAATCAACCTGTCATGCAAATTCAAGCAACTAAACCATTGAAATCTATAACTGTTATTTCTAGCCATAAAACCATTCGTTTATTGAAAAACGGATGTCAAGCCTTTTTAGCTCATGTCACTGATTTGAACAAAAACACGTCAAACTTGAATGATATTCCCATTGTTAATGAGTTTCCTGACGTTTTTTCTGAGGAACTTTCTGGCTTACCCCAAACCGTGAAATTGAATTCTGTATCGATCTTGAACCCGGCACTAAGCCCATTTTTAAAGTCCCATACCAAATGGCTCCCATAGAACACCAAGAGTTGAAAGTTTAATTACTAGATATCGGTATCATTCATGCTAGTACAAAACTTATATCGAGCGAGGAATGCGAGAAGAGTTTTCAAGAACTCAAGAGGAGACTTGTTTCAGCTCTTGTTCTGACCATACCATCAGGATCAGGAGAATTTGTTATCTACAGCGATGCTTCTGGCAAAGGTCTAGGCTGTGTCCTTATGCAACATGGAAAGGTTATAGCCTATGCCTCTCGACAACTCAAAGATTATGAGAAAAATTATTCTACTCATGATCTAGAGTTGACAGCAGTCGTTTTCGCGTTAAAGATCTGGAAACACTACTTGTACGGAGAAAAAGTGGATATCTATACGGATCATAAAAGTCTCAAGTATTTCTTCACCCAGAAGGAACTCAACATGCGACAACGACGTTGGCTTGAACTGTTAAAGGATTATGACCACACAATCCAGTATCACCCGGGAAAGGCGAACGTTGTAGCTGACGCTTTGAGCAGAAAATCTTATGCAAGTACAAGTGCACTGCTGACAACACAAAAGTGTATTTTGTACGACTTGCAAAAGATGGAGATAGAGCTAAAGACACCAGGGACTCACTCGAAGATTGCTCACGTGCGAGTAGAACCAACTTTAATCAATAAAATTAAAGCTGCTCAAGCTACCGATCCAGAACTGATAAACATGATAAAGAAAGTACAAGAAGGTGCCATTCCCGAAGCAAGAATCGACGAGAAAGGAATACTTCGAGTCAACTCTCGACTATGTGTTCCTAACAATCCTGAATTAAAGCATAAAATCATGATGGAGGCACACAACATGCCGTTTACAATCCACCCAGGAGGTACCAAGATGTATCGAGATCTTCGACATACATTTTGGTGGAACAATATGAAAAGAGAGATTACGGAGTTTATCTCAAGGTGCCTAACTTGTCAACGTGTCAAGGTAGAGCATCAAGTTCCTAAAGGTCCATTACAATCACTTGAAGTTCCCGAATGGAAGTGGGAACACATCAATATGGACTTCGTGACGGGTCTTCCAAAAGTTTCTCAAGGCTTAGATGCAATTTGGGTGATCGTAGATAGATTGACCAAATCTGCTCATTTCTTGCCTATACGAGAAAACTTTTCACTTGAACGTCTTGCCGGTATGTACATAAATGAGATCGTGAGATTGCATGGCATGCCAGTTTCCATAGTTTCTGATCGAGATCCTAGATTCACTTCACGCTTTTGGATCAGTCTACAAAAAGCTATGGGCACTGAACTACGTTTTAGTTCTGCATACCATCCTCAAACGGACGGACAATCGGAAAGGACGATCCAGACCCTCGAAGATCTTTTGAGACTTTGTGTATTGGACTTCAAAGGAAGTTGGGATAAGTACTTGCCGTTGGTGGAATTTTCTTACAACAACAGTTACCAAGCAAGCATAGGCATGGCTCCATTCGAGGCATTGTATGGAAGGAAGTGTCGCTCTCCAATATGTTGGAATGAGGTAGGAGAAGCAAAATTGTTGGGACCCGAGTTGGTACGCTTGACGACCGAAAAGATCCAAATGATCCGACAACGAATACAGACCGCACAAGAACGACAAAAGAGTTATGCTGATCTTCATCGGAGAGACGAAAGTTTCAACGTCGGAGATCATGTATTCTTACGTGTTTCTCCATGGAAAGGGGTTACGAGATTCGGAAAGAGAGGAAAGCTCAACCCTCGATTTATTGGCCCATTTGAAATCCTCGATCGAATAGGAACCGTAGCCTACAGACTAGCCCTACCACCAAGTATGTCTCGCATCCATAACGTTTTTCACATATCTATGTTACGTAAATATGTGAAGGACCCAAACCACGTCATTGAGTTAGAACCAGACGTTATAGCAGAGGATTTAACATACGAGGAGGTACCTGTTAAGATCCTGGATAAGAAGGAGCAGATCCTACGCTCAAAGGTTATACCTCAAGTTAAGGTTTTATGGAGGAACCAAGATACTGAGGAAATGACCTGGGAGCTAGAATCTGAGATGAAATCTAAGTATCCTTACCTCTTCGATATGTCAGGTACGTCAATTTCGGGGACGAAATTTCATAAGGAGGGGAGGTTGTAAGACCCCGAATTTTATGAAATACAAAATTTAATTTTTCTTCATATTTATATTTTTGAAACAGTAAGTGGTTAAATCGATAAAGTTAAAAGTTAAGGATGTTATGTGCAAATTTTATTTTGTCGAACAATATTCGCTTTGTCGGGGAATATTCGTTTGGTCGGGGAATATTCGTTTGGTCCGACGGCGCCGAAATAACAAATTATTGGTGGACCCCACAACGGAATATTTGTCGGATATAGAAAACGACAGAAATAACCTTTTTAAATAAAAATAGTCAACGGAACTGTTAAAATACCGGTGATAAAAGAATAGTAGCATACGGTAGTTTTTGGTATTTTCTGTAGCACACGGTACTCTACAGTAACACACGGTATTGCATAGTGTCTCATATTATTGGTCTGATAATTGACACCGTAACTGTTACGCATCATTTCATCGATAATTGTCACTGCATAATATTTTATATTATCAATTCAATAATTGTTGTTACACAGTATTTTGCATTATTGATTTAATAATTGTCATTACACTGTATTTTATATCATTGAGTCAATAATTGTTGCTGCACTGTTTTTAAAATTATTGAACCTAATAATTGTCACAGTAACATATGCACAGTAATTCACATTATTGAATCAATAATTGTCATTACACAGTAACGTATGCTTTATTTTACATTATTGTTATCTCTATTATGATGTTATTTAAACAGTTGTATTTCATTAATTTATTGATTTGATATCTAAGAGCTAACTATACTGTATTTATAACAATTAGTCATAATAATTGAATTGATAAAGTTATTTGTTTATAATATAAAGTTAGGTGATTATTAGGTGATATGAAATGAATGGTGTAGATTAAAGTGTGAATTATTGTTGAATAATTGAATTGATTTGTTTATAATATAAAGTTAGGTGATTATTAGGTGATATGAAATGAATGGTGTAGATTAAAGTGTGAATTATTGTTGAATAATTAAATTGATTTGTTTATAATATAAAGTTAGGTGATTATTAGGTGATATGAAATGAATGGTGTAGATTAAAGATAATATAATATTTGAAATGGATGGTGTAGATTAAAAGATGATCTTTAAATGAATGGTTTAGATTAAATGAATGATAAGATTTTTGGCTATAAATAGAAGCCTTAACTTAAGGATTTTTCATAAACTTCCTTACTTGTTCTTTCTTTCTCTCTCTAAATACTTCTTGTGAAAGTTCTCTCTAAGTGTGCTTAAGTCATCTTGAGTATTTGTAAAGATCTATAAGTATACGTGTACTGTTCAAGTTAATCAACCTCATTTAAATCAATATCCAGTCACGTGTTGAGGTAAGGGATACCATCTTTTTCATCTTCCATTATTCAAACGTACTATGGTAAGGGATTATCATTATTTGATTCTCGATAATAATATTGTTTCTTCCTTACTCATAAGACGTGCCTTTTATTTCCATGTATTAAATTGTGGGAATAACCTTACGGAGCGGATTGCCGCCTGTTGGTGAATAACCTTTCGTATTCATTCATTATTAATCTCTGAGAATAACCTTACGGAGCGGATTGCCGCCTGTTTGGTGAATAACTCTTTGTACTCAAATTCTATTAAATTGTGGGAATAACCTTACGGAGCGGATTGCCGCCTGTTTGGTGAATAACTCTTTGTACTCAAATTCTATTAAATTGTGGGAATAACCTTACGGAGCGGATTGCCGCCTGTTGGTGAATAACCCTTTGTATTAATTTCCTTCACCTTTTGTTAATCAAACCTGCTACGGTAAGGGATATTATTTTCTTTCATACTCCTAAATCGAAATTTATTATGGAACTATTGCTTCTATAATTCCTGAAAATATTATATGTTTCATAATAGTTGAACTTCATTATTTCAACTGAACCTTCCTATTTACGTGAACCTTTCTATTGAATTGTAACCGTTATTCTGAACTGTGGATCTTGAATTTCACTCCACATCATGTTGACAATTTGGACATTATTTGAATCTGTACAAAGTAAACTTCCGATACTTATTGTTATCCTATTTCTTCTGTTCATCATTTATATCATTCTAATCATCCAAAAATCAAGCTGTTGTGAATATCTGTGGTCGGGGGCACAGATGTGATATATTTGTTGAACAGATGATAGGTTAAAGGCGATATAATAGGTTAAAGGCGATACATCTGTTCGGTGTCTTTTATGGCACGTGGTGAATGTTCTCTTTGGCCCGTAGTGCAAAGATGAACTGTTGTTTGGTATGATTATGACCAAAGGCTGAATCTGGTATAATCATGACCGTTGGTGTTATATTGAATGTCTTTGGCCCGTAGTGCAAAGATGAACTGTTGATGTGCATGATTATGATCAGGAACTGTGAATTTGTATTATCTTGACTAATGATATTTCAGATGATAAAAGTTGATGATGTTTTTCCTAAAAAGAGAACCGAGTGGACATTATAGTCTGCATTATTCTTCTAATAGATTACTCATTCCGCTGCTATTATTGATCTGAACGTTGTTTAAGAATTTAACTGCAGTTTTTGATATAAACCTTGTAGTCTATTGTATTCTATCAAGAACTCAACTGTTGAAGACTAATGATAATTTATTCGTCATTATCTTAGTCATGATATTTCTTACTGGGCTATTTGAGCTCACCCTTTCTTTTGTTCCATTGTTTTTCAACAGGAGATGAAAACATAACAGGGTCTAGCCGGGGAATGGAGTGAGGGTCCGAGGAATAGTTATCATAGTCTTCACGTTTTGTAAAATAGTGTGGCAATAATAGTGAAGACTTAATTGTGTATTATTATACACTGTATTGTTGTACGTTGTGCTTTGTTGTAATAATTTTGTTGTTGTATTTTGACGACTCAAGTTTGGGCTGTGTGGGCCCAGATTTGGGGGCGTCACAATCACACTCCGTTCTTTAGTTTTGATTATGACATTATCTTTGTACTAAAACCTTGTTATTGTATGATAAGATATATGCAGAAGGTTAAAATGTGCAATACGATAAATTGAATAGTAAACTGGATTACTACACAGCAATACAACATCCTGAATACAAAACTGGATTGAGTGTTTTTCCTAAAGTAATCAACAGGATTTATGCAGCAAGCCGGATTGCAGAACTGGATATAAGGTTGGATGAAACTGAAAACTAGACTGGCACACAACATCCAGGATAGCAAACTGGATACTTACTACAGAATACCGACAGACTAATGGGATGAAATCTTAAAGATCTAGAAATGGACTTCTAGGATATCATGTAAGATCTGGTTTATTTATGTCTCAATTAAAACTATAGGATTGCTTTAATCATGGTAATAATTATGAAAATAATCAATTAAGCTTTCAAAATTAACATGAACTAAAAAAAAAAAAATTATTTTGAAAAGTTAATTATTAATCATTTCCATAATTAAGTGAGCTAAAACATTTTATCGTGGGATTAAATAATCACTCAAGAGATAATTAAACTTTTCGTGCATACATAAGTGATTAAGTCATAATTGATTAATTCCATTAAATCAATTATGATTAAACAACAAATATCATGGTCTTATTAAAGGAATATGTTTTGCAACGGAATGATAGTATGAAAGTCATTTTGAACTAAAGGTGATTGATTTCTTATAATCATGCTTTCATCATTAAATATCTATTATTATCTTTCCATAATTGAGCTAACTAGTATATATCTATTTTGAAAAGCTAATTAATTAGTCATTCCCATAATTAGAGAAGTTAATTTAAAAATAAATTTTAATAGATCCTTTCTAAATAAAATCTATTATCATAAATTTTGGAATTGGTATTTTTATTGATTTGACTTTCCATAATTAATTTGATTAATTAAGTTAAAATATTTTCATATGATCTTATCAATTAATCATATTGATTGATTTTTCAATAATCATGGAAGTAATCAATTAATTTTGAAAACAATTATTTGGGCTTTCAAAATTAACATGGGAATATTTTTAAAGTTGAATTTTAATTATTACTAAAAAAATTACAGAGATGTTTGGTAAATAGAATACTTAATGGAACACCTCCTTCCATAATGAATCTATATATTTTTATTAATATCTTTTGGATTCATTCATTTTATAGTGAATGTTTAAATTGAATATGCTAATTAATGGACATACCTTTAGCAACATGATTAATGAACGTAACGGTAATTTTATGTTGGCCAAAAAGAGAATGGGTTATACATTATTTTATGCCTTCCATATACAATTGAGCTATTAACATATATATCTTTTATCAATTCATGTGTCGGCCAAAGAAGACGGGATCATGTGATATAAAGGTTGTCCATTATTATACTGTACTTTCTATATTCCCATAACTTGTGGAGTTATATTATAAAAAAAGATTCCTTCTCCTTAAAACATAGGATTGGTTTGTCTTTAATCAACCTATTATTTAATTGGGCTAACTATAGTTTATATCTTCATATAAATTAAGTAATTCATGTGATGATTGGTTTCCTAATCTTATGATCATGTTGGCCACTGTTAGTCTTGTATAAAGCTTTCTCATTCCAATGGTTATATTATTATTTTGGTCAAAAACTAATTAATTAAAAAAAAAAATTGGCCTTAAATCTCTCCTAAATGGTTTTAATTTCAACGGATATATTGATTCCTCAATATAAATTGAGTCAAGCCATGAGTAGAAAAAGAACAAGCAGAACAAAAAAAAAATTATATATTCTTTGATAATTTTCTCTCTTCACAAATTATTCAAAAATGTTGCTTAATTTTTCATTGTGAAGAATTATCAAAAGGCTATTGTGCTTTATCAAGTCTTCTAATTACAGTTTCAATACACTACACTTTAATCGATGATATATTTCTTTAACTTGATCATTGCATATAGATTTGAGCTTTGAATTGTGATATAATTATTGCTTTGATCATTGTTCATCTCGTGATTATTTTATATCAATTTCAAAGTCTTTTGTTATCTAATCCGGTTTAGATTAGGGGTTTTTACAATCAAGTTCCAGATGAGCTTAGGAGCTCGGTGAGTAAAGGTACTCAAGGGGTGCATAGGTTTGCACAAGGTGAGCAAAGGTGTTTAGGGAGGATTGGTCCTTAAAGATTTTGAGAAATTGAGTTGTAAAGGGGTTTATTTGTAAACCAAGTTAAATAATAAAGGAGTCTATAATACTAATTGACATTGGATGTGGATCACTACAAAGAATAAGCTTATTTGCGATCGCATATCAGCAACCGAATTCGATTTCTGATACATATCAGTGACGGCATGCGGTCGCTGATATCGGTTGCAGATTATCGAGTTGCTGGCTTCACACTGGCAACCACCATTAGCGATCGACTTATCAACGACCACAACCGTCGCTAAAATGATGGCCATCTGGTTTCACATTCAGTGACCCCACATTAGCGACTGCATGCGGTTGTTGATACGAAAATATATTAACGACCTCACGCAGTCGCTAATGTGTGGTTAAAAAATGTGGTCGAATGTGGTCGCCGAAATATATCAACGATCGTTTATGGTCGCTGATACAAAAAAAAATCCCTATTTTATGGATTTCCTAAAAAAATTATACATGTTTGTACCTGTTTTATATCCCAACACACAGTAGTTAATATATGTATAGTAAGTCCCACATGCATTCATAATATCGACTAATTCATTCATTATATCTAAAAAGATTATATCAAATGCAATCCATTCGAGTTGAAATATAAACAAATCAACGTAAAGTTTATATACAAAAGTGATCAGAATATAAATATCATATCCTTGCATAAACTACTAAAACGTAGAAAAAGATGAAAAGAAGAATACAAAAATATTTTCATGCATCCTCATCCAAACAGGCCTATAAAACAAAAGAATAAAATAATGTTAAATATATATTAATTAATTAATTAATTTGAGTCATTACAAGTACCAAGTACTAAGATTGCCTCGAAGTCGTCATGGTGTTGTGCTGCAGTAGCCACTACATTTGCTAACTCATCAGGTCCTAGAGATTGTAGTTGTGTGCCCAGTGTACGAAGAAGCTCACGATCTTGACAAATAGCTCTGACATAATAAGCAACAGTATGCATCGTGTTCGCGTGGTCTGATGTTTGAGAAGACTGCGTAGCAAAATTGTCCTCGCCACTTATAGACGGTCAATGTTGTTATCCTTGACCTTTGACATAATTTTTCTTCACAACCGACGCCCTCTCCCACAATTCTTGATCTATCGACGGTCACGGGGTACCAGCAGAATAACGCTCGTCCATTAATGCGTTATAAGTATCATGTCATTAAGTTAAAAATTAAATAGGTTATAATTAAATAATTAACTACGCAAAAGAACGACTGACGTTAACAATTATAAATAATATATCAACATATAAAAACTTACAAGTATCTGGAGCGCCTTTAGTATACCATCGCGGGTGGCCACATGCACATCCAGCCAATGGATAGACATATATAACATATATGAATCATATGCTCTCATACTAATATAATGACTGTAAACATAAAATCAAAAAATAGTTTACAAAATATGTACCTTGACAGCAATATGCTACAGCTGTGAGATATTGTCGCCCCCTATAAGTGCCTTTTGCCTTTTCGCCTTCAAGTGCACCTGAGGCTCTATTATTGGCGGAAGTCATGTATCGCTTAGCCCAACTCTCAGATTTCTACTGCTCACACATATCAGCCTATATAGGTTGTGCACACCACCATGGGCAATATTCATACATGTACTGTTTAGCCTCTCCTGGATGGTTATTCTAAGCACTCTACAGGGCTTTCTGTCTGTCTTTGTTCAAGTTATCTTTAGTTCGGACGGTACACTTTTGCCAAAAAAGTGTCTATATTATTGTTGCATGTGTATCGTCTCATCTATACCTTTTTTGTAAATAAAAATACAATAATATTTGATAATAGATTTTTATACCTAATTATTGGATATTTTTAAGGTTAATTATTTATAAGTTTTTAACTATTTTTAGTAATTTAGGTGTATTATTTATTATTATTATTTTTATATTTTTTTATTTATTTTTAATAATTTATATTTTATTTTGTAAGAATTAAAAGTGAAATGGCAATTTTGTAATTTTCGCGAATGGCATAATTGTAAATAAAAGGGTGGTGATAATCTCGTAAATATCCAGCAAGGGCATCAACCACGCCAGGCGCACAAGAAGATTACCAACAGTAGAAGGAACGCGCACAATGCGCGGTCGTTAAAAAGCAGAGTGAGGTGCCATACGACGTCGCTTCGTGGTAGATCAGGTGCATGCACCGGACATGTGTTGGCCTAGTCAAATAAGGCTCGTCAGGGGCATGTTTGGATGGAACATTACTTCCAAAAACAAGATTATTCATGATTTTTAGCTTTAATTTGATTCCAAATTGGATTTTAATTCATTTTATGCTATGAATTATTAATGTACTCTTATAAATACACTATATAGCTCTTATTTTCAGGAGATTAGCATAGATTAGACTTATTTTTAACATAGTTAAGATCAAATATTCAATGCGATGATTCGAGAATTAAAGGCGGAGCTTGGAAATTGAAGACTGCGATTCAAATGATAGACGGATATCAAAACACATATTTGATTTCTTTTATTTTATTTTTATTTTTGTAATTTTAAGATGTTGAATTATTTATGGTTAATTAACTATTTAGTTATGAGCTAATATTTATTTGAGATAGCAATTGAACCCAATGTATAGTTTAATTTTATTTATTTATTTTTAATTATTAATGATTATATATTAGTTGTTTATCATATTTTGTGCGTTTATGTATAATTATTTAAACAATAATTAATGAGATAATTTATATGAAATCAAAAGTGGATAGGTTTAGATTCGGATATGATAACATGCGAATTTGTTTATTCTTTTTAGGAAGAATAGCATGATATTGTATATGATGGATATATTTATATGCTGCATGTAACATATTGAGAGTTTGTTCTTAATGAGTTTATTTTAAGTGGTTTGCATGAACATAGAAGAACTAACTGAAACAGGTCTTTTTATTAATTTTTGATAAAGGTTAATAAATAGTTAGGCATTCTCAATTAACAATTCAATATAATTAATTAACTAAAAAGAAAATGAAGAGATTTAAATGAAATATTATGAAAAATTGTGATCTTGAGTATTTTTAATCTGATTTAATCATTTTCATTAGTTTAATTTAGTTAATAATTTAAATTAGTTTTATTTTATAAATTAATTTTGTTTATTTAAATATAATTAATTTGATATTAAATTAGTGTTTGGTAATAATTATTTTTAATTCCTTGTGGATTCGACACTCGACTTTATCATTTTAACTTGTGGGTCGCGTATACTTACGTGTAAATTCCTATTTAAAATTAGAAAAACAATAATAATATAATCCAACACTACAAAACAATATTAGTTCATTAATTAAATTATCTTATAGAATTAAAAAATATATATACCTGAAATTCAACCCATAGTGCATCGTTGTGGGCGAGAGATGTGCTTGCCCACGTAATCACTAGCGTAGGCTAGTTCTGTAAACATAATTGTGAAATGCACTTCCTAATCTTGTGATCTATAAAATCACTAAAATATACAATAATTTAGATTAAAGATAAGTACTTTTTAACATTTAAAACAATTTAAATATTATAACTTACATGCTATCAGGAGGAGGTCAAATTTGGATGAGAATTCGTTCATCTGAATTAGCCGGGGCTTTCAGGATCTGATTCGGACCAAGACCCAAGCCGTGTTTTCTTAGCTTTGCTGAAGTAGACATCTATAAATAAAATTTTCAGGATATTATTATGAGTTATATGATAATACATACACAAATAAAATGACAATAATGACATGTAATTGTAAATGAAATGAACATGACAAGAATATAGAGAACATGTATATATGTAATTGTACGTAATACAAGTAAAACTAAACATACAGTTTAATGAAAATTGTTGTCTGAGTCAGAATCATTTTGAACATCATACGGAGATTCATAACCATCATCTTCTTCAAATTCAGCGTCAGTGTTAGTCAATAACTCTTCCTCCTCATTATCAACGTCATTTGACACATGTACTGACTCGGGATCTAATTCATCAGGTTCATCTCCATCAACTAACTAGTTTAATTCATTGTTATCTTCCACATTTATTATAGAAAATCTATGTAATATCTCCTCTTGGTAGAACTCTTCGTCTACTAATTGGACACGACTACGCGTAGGAGTATGAATTACAACTTATCAATCTGAAGACGGTCTATCTCTTTTCCTAACAGAACTAGGAGGGTAGTATACTTATATTATTTGAGTTAGCAACACAAATGGTGTGTTAACGTACGTAGACCTATAGAGGTCACAATCCACGATTCCATGTCGATCGACACGTAAATCTCTTTTTGAATCAAACCAACAGCACTTAAACAAATTAATCTGAGCCCCATAAATACCCTGTACGACAACTCTATGATTTCTTCCAACTCTCCATAAAAGGAACGACCAAGCTTATTAAAACTATCTCATTGAACACACACTCCAGTATTATTTTATTTTACTTTAAATTATTTTATATGAATTTTTAAATTTTTTCTTTCATTTTAATTTTATTATATTATGTTATTGTATAAAATGTGATATGATATTTAAAATTAAAATTAAAATTAAAATTAAAATAAATTATTTTATTTTATTTTAAATTATTATTATTTTACTTTTTTTTAAATCATTTTTTTATTTTTATTTTTACCTATATCATATCATATCATATTTTTTATTTTTTCTTTCATTGTAATTTTATTATATTATATTGTTGTATAAAATATAATATGATATTTATAATAAAAACAAATTATTGTTATTTTACTTTATTTTAAATTATTTTATTTTATTTTATAATATATCATATTATATTTTTTTTTATTTTTTTTTCTTTTTAATTTTATTATATTATTTTATTTTATTTTTTATAATATAATATGATATTTAAAATTAAATTAAATAATTTTATTTTGTTTTAAAATATATTATTTTATTTTATTTTAAATTATATTACTTTATTTTATTTTAAATTATATCATATTATATTATTTATTTATTTTTCTATCCCTTTCTAGTTCGTTTAGTTTATGTTCTCAAGTATGAATCATATGAAAGTAATTGTTGTATAGAGCCTTCATATAATGCTTAGCAGTATTAGGTCACTGTAGGTCAAGACAACAAGGGTTCTTTAGTATTTTTTCGACTACAGAAAATCCGAACACAAGAAGATCACTGTTTAAAGCAATTAACAATTTGGCAAATTAATTTCTTTTCAGAGGAGATACATTCAGTTATGATTGTCAATTATATAAATCTCATATAAAACCCTAAATCTTGTCAAGAATTTGGAACTAACTAATAATAAGATATCGCAATATTGAAACAATGGAAATCAAACAAACTAAAAAAAGAAAAGAAACTAAGCATATAGGTTCACACCATTAACAAAACGTGGATGGTATAATCTAATTTCTCATATGATTATTCACCAAAACATCGAATCAAACCCATTATAATTTAACAAATACACATATATTATACACAAACCCATTATACATATTCTTAACATTCATCATAAACATGAAATTAAAAAACAAAAAAAATAAAAACTTGTTGCAATAATAGGTGGCTACGGTGGCGGCAAACGTGGCGACAGCGACCGGCAATGAAGGCAGCTATACAGGGAGCGGCACCAGGCTTCTCCTTCTCCTTCTCTCTTTATGCTTTTATCCATTTCTATTTTTTGTTCTTTCTTTTTCCGCGTCTAATGCATTTCTGTGCAAGATATATATTAAATGCATCAGCAACTATAGTCGGTCACTGAAACTGTCAGACTTTCCATCATCAGTGACCCTTTTAGCGACCGATTGCAGTCGCTAATATAGTTTACGTGGTAATTTTAGTAACAGTCTTACGGTCGTTGATAGAGTCTCGTCGCAAAAAAAATTACACGCCAACAAACACACTAATTTTTAGGTGGCATAATTGTAATAACGACCGATCTGCGACCGAAAATTAGTCGCTGAAACTAATAGCGACTAAATTAAACTGTGGTCGTTATAGGGGGTCGTTAAAAAGAACAATAGCGATCGATTTATGCGGTCACTGATATAGTTGGTCGCATATGGCGTATTTTCTTATAGTGGATTAGGCCACTAGAGTAGAGGATATGGCTAAGCAAATATCGGATAAAATCGAAGAACCAAGTTTTTTAAACTGAATTATTTTGGTTATTCGTTTTTTTTTTTAATTTGGTTATAACTGTTTTAATATTTTGGTATTTGGGTTTGAATACGATTATTGAAATATTGGTATTCAGTTAACCGATTAACCAAATAGAGGACTTGATCATTTTGGTTAATTTGTTTTGTTTTAGATCATAAGTATTGTTACCAATTTTATTTTCAATGAAAGGTGTATATATAAAAATATGTATCCAATGATATATATATACACTCATGCTTATGTTGCTGCTAATCTACTGTGTTGTTGCTGTTACTATGTTGCTTTATAAAGGAAACACTAGTGTAATGTTTCATTGATGGAGAAAAAATCCAATGCAGTTGCATTTGATGAGCAATGGTCAACATATAATTGAAAAGGTTCAATCATTTGTCAGGGTTCATGCGAAAGCCAACCTAGTTTGAAGTAACCAATGAATTTGTGAGAAACTTGCAATCTTGAAATGGACTTAGAGGGAGGCTAACTTACAAAGAGCTAAACTTTATAATTTGTAAACTGTATAATAAGTGCATGCAGCTACTTAATTCGTTTTCCTTTACATCTCTTTGTGAAGTTATTGTCCTCGTGAATTATTTTGCTTGCTAGCTTTAGTCCTTCCTACATATTTCTATATGCTAGACTTTATAGGCATTACCCCAATTTTTATTGAGATAGAGTATTGTTCCCAGAGAACATTAATTTTTCTTGTGGTTGCAGAAACTTACTGTTGTTGCCCGTTGACCTTTTGTATGTTGTTGTGTGCTTGTGTTGTAGCTAATCTGCTGCTGACTATTGCATACTACTGTTGTTGCCCTGTTGCATATTATTGTTGAGTGTTGGCTGCTACATATTGTTGCTGAGTGATGGCCGCTGCAGTGCTGTTGCCAATTTGAAATGAATTTTTTTGTTTGATAAAATGGAAATTAATTTTTTGGTTATTAACCGGAAAAACTGAATTATATATTCGGTTATTCGATAATTCGGTTATTTATAAATTCGGTTAGTTATTCAGATAGTAAAATTTAGAAGATTTTGGTATACAGATATATCCGAATAATCTATTCGGTTCGGATATAATCGAATTACGCAGTCCTAATAGAGGATAAGGGCCGAACCACAAAAAAAAACACTCGTGTTCATGTAATTGGTTGTTTCATTTATATTGTTCATTGCAAGCTTAAGTTTCATAATGTATAAAGTTATTCTAAATAGTTAAAACATTTATTTACATCACAAAGTTAATTATCTCTATTTATAAAAGTGATTTGATTAACATTTGTAAAACAGTTTCTGTTCAACCACGCTGCATTAAACATATAACGGTTGAATTATTAATCTAGTAAACTATTTTCATATCCAGCAAACTAAATTCCTGACACAGTAAACTGTTTTCATAATCTAGCAGACTGCATTATTAACTATTTTATTAAATTACAAAAATTAGACACTATTCATTCCACACTTATTCAACCCCCCTTCTAAGTGTGCTTACTTATATTTTAATTATTTCATATTATGTATTTAAAATTAATTTTTTATTTTTTATTAAAATTTAATTTAAAATTATATTATATTATTATTAATTTATTATAATTTAATTTACTTTATTATTCTCTATATTTAAATTTTATGTATTTGGAAAACTAAGTAAATACTGCTTAGTTTATTTTTGTATAGTTAAACTAACTAATATTGAATATTTTTTATTTTTATTTATTATAAAAAAAAAATTTGGATTACATTTTAGTCAAAAATTCCATCGGAGATAACAACTCACATCTACACAATTACAATTCATAGGCCAATTACAATTCACAGCATAACAAGTGTTTCGCAAAAAAAATTATAGTTCACAACATTAACAACAATTACAGTATATATATATATATATATATATATATATATATATATATATATATATATATATATATATATATAGCAAAATGGAACCAAATTACAGTTCACAACATTAGCAATTACCAAATTGAATGCAAAATCAGTTAAATTAACATATATTGTATGTGTGTGTGTGTGTGTGTGTGTGTGTGTGTGTGTGTGTATACCTCGCTTTAGTTGATCGAACAATTAGTGGAAAGGGGTGGGGGGGGGACTACACAATTTCAATGATAGGTGTCGACGGCAACAGAGGAATTCCAACGAGAGACAGAAAGAGAAATGATGGATAGCAAGAGAGAGAAAGAGAAAAGGAACTGAAAAGGGGAAAATGAAATGTGTGAGGCAAGAGAGATCTGATCATTGTTTATTTTGTTAATTCCGACGGAATTCTGTCGGACCTAATTTCTTCAAAAATAGTTTATGACCAACGAAAATTTCATCGACCATAAGACATTCCGTTAAGGTTATATTTGGCGTGAGGGGGATTCCCCCCCCCCCCCCCCCTTGTTTTCGATGAAATTCCATCGGAGATATAGTACTTTCGACAGAAATATTTCATTGATTTTACTTTATTTTCGACCAAATTTGTTTCGTTGGAAATAATTTTTTCGATTTTAGCCAGTTTTCTTGTAGTGACCTATGAATTAATGAATTAGTTCCCCGTCTCATCAACACTTCTACAAATGTCTCAACTAATGTGCCTCGGTTACATCGACACTTCACACTGATTTGACCATATTTGTATCAATAGTATAGTTAGATTAGTTTTTTAACACATCTTAAACTCCTGCCCGTACAAGAGACTTATTCAACTTAGATACTAACATAGGTTTTCAATTGAAATTCAACAATCATTATCACGTTGCACATAATAGATAACAAGTATGTTAATGTACGGGGTGCAAAAGAAACAACACTTTCATAACAATGAACTTCATAAATAAAACACGTTATTGCACAGAATGCAAGGTAAGGTTTGATTTACCTGATTCACTTCGATCGTTTACCCGAATTCGCATTTTATATCGTTTAACCTACACATGTTTATGAGATTGACGTACTTATTAGTTACAACTAAGATTTATTACTATCTCAATTCAAGTTTCTAACTACTACTCGTTAGGTTTTACAAGCCCCGATAAGCAAAAACCCAAAAATTGCAGAAGGTAATGCTCTGGCGCCCCGGAGCCCATTTTTCACCCGCCCCGGCGTCCAACTAATAGAAAGTTCCTGCCCCGGCACCCAAAAAAATCTGCGCCCCGGCGTCCGGCCAAAAACTAGTTTTGACAGCATGACCTTTCTTTACTAAAACGGCATAACTTCTTCGTTTCAATTTTTTTTTGGTGATTTAAGCATCCACGGGTTCGTAACTTCCCCATCTACAAATCATCCTCAGATCGAGCTAACTGATTCTAGCTATAAGGGGTCAAAATTTTGCTCATAATAACATGATGAAAACTAGTTTCATAAATTATTAATCCACTTGACAAAACTTGATGTCACAAGCATTAATTTGCTAGGCCATTATGTTTTATGCCCCAATAACATCTTAATACATAATCATAAACATACTTATGCAAGATTCTATGATTTCTACTTAAGAACACATTAACTTAAATAAAGAACATCAAAACTAGATTTTCTTATCTCTTGAAGTTGCAAGCTTTACTTCTCTTGATTGCTTAAGCTTCTTGCTCTACTAATTATTAGCTCTCTATAGCTTTACTTGTAAGTGAATTGGTAAGGAATTAATGAAAGGAAGGCTTGGTATTTATTGGCTTGCAAGGCTTGGATCATGGTTTTGATCGGTTGGTTTATTTGCATAAGGATTGCAATCCTTGTCCTTGACTATCATCGATCTAGAATGGTTTTGTTTAAGTCTTCCTTGATTTTGACTAGTCCATAAGGTTTCACTTTGATTGGTTTAATAAACCTAATTAGCTTAACCTTAATTAGGGTTTTAACCAACTTGATTAGTGATTAAACCTAAGTAGCTTAACCTCGAAGCACGGCAAAGTAGCTTGTCACCGCAAGCACGACAAAATAGCTTGTCAATACGAATATATTCCCAAGCTCGTTAGTGGAAATTTTTAAGCACGGCGTTTTTTGCGTTTTTTCGCGAAAATATTTTTCTTTCACGACACAATAAAAACCTAGTTTTAGGTTATAAGTCTTAACCCTAAACATTTACGATCTTGGTTTCAAGTTGTATTAGGTTTTAAAGTTTACCCGAACAATTGTTTGTTAGGTATTTGATTCATATTTCTAGGGTTTTAATTATTTAACCTTTTAAGATCGTATTTACAATTCTGATAAAGTTTTGGAATATTACACTCACCCTAATTTATAATAATTTCATCCTCGAAATTACAGTATAATTTTTTCTAATTATTTAATATCAAATTTATAAATTTTATAAATATTTAAGATATTACAGAACATGCAGTTGTCACCCTTCAGTATGCACTAGGCTACCAATGCACACATAATAAACCTCGTCGTGAATTATGTTTGATGATTCTAAAAGAGATCAGTGCCTTTGTTATACGTTAAACTCATGATCGATCTCTGTCTCTTCAGTCACTTCTCATTTGGAATTGAAATTAGTTATACATTATAAAAAGGGGAAGAAAAAAAACAAGAAACAAGAATAAGCTAACAACCTTGCATGGAGGTTTTTGTACTCCCTTTATCCGAAAAAAAATGAATACTAGAATTTCGAATGAAAATACAAAAATAAATAAATAGCAAAAAAAATAAAAATTAAGAGCTCCAAATCCAATTTTCATAATGAAGGAAAACTAAACTGAGAAGCAATACAACTGGAAACTAACTCTATAAATAGTAATATAAATATTTTGAGCCTAGCCAATGTTGTTGCTGGATTACTACAAATATATTGACCACTGAAAAAGAGTCAGCAGACCCAAATCTCAAATGAACATTGTCAACGTACTAAGCATATAATATTATTCCTGAGTTTTCCAAACATATATCCTTTATCATGTGATAGATTAGAGGGGGAGCTGACAAAGTCCCCACGCCTATGATATGATGCCATTTTGCTTATTATCCCCTTCTGTATTTGTGACCGAAACTCATTCCCTCGACATTGACTATACCTACTGTAAAACAAAAGTCTTTATTTCAAGAAACTTTAATGGAGTAGTTTATCCTCCAATTTCAAAAAAGTATCACTTATAAAATTTAAATGTGTTTTTATTCAATATTTACTCTCAAAAATACTAAAAGGTGTCACTTGTAAGACTTGTAAAAGTTAAGCATGTATTTTTATTCAATATTTATTATTAAAAATATTAATAAGTTGACAGTTTAATAGTGATAACATGATAATAAAATTATATATAAACATAAAGATATTATATCATTTATATTAATATCAATTAAAAGTTATCTTTTTATAAGAAAACATTAAGAAATAAAAAATATAATTTTTATTGGGATTGAAGGAGTATTATACTCCCGGCAAGTAGATTTATAAAATGTGACAATGCATGAATTTAACTATTCTCTCTGTTCTAAATTATAAGATTAATATTAATTTTTAAGAAGTTAATTTTAAATATTTTCAAACAAAAAATTAATATGATTCATTTAGTTTATGTCAATATAATTATGAATATTATAAATTACATAAAATATGCTATTAGCTAGTTATATGATTAATTATTTTAAAATTTTTAATAAATCATGTCAATTTTAAAATATCATAAATTAATTTTTATAAAATTAATAATAATTTTATAATTACAAATGAAAAAATTATATATACTATACTAAAAGTTATTACAAATAATACAACAGCTACTAACTGCGGCTTATTAAATGAGGGATAGACAATACGATGAGCAAGTCTCGTGAGGGACAATGTCAGCACCCTGCCGCAGGGCCCCTTTCCCCGCCCAAGATGTGAAAGCTCATTCACAGCCCGATCTCTCTCTCACCCCTATTCTCTCTATATAAATATACATACACAAGTCTGTATTTATGTATAAATATAATGACACTTCATTTTATAAAAAGAATCTATTTTTAACTCAAATAATATAAATAAATATAATATTTTAAATTTTATTATTATAATTTTTTCATTATATTATACTATTAGATTAATAATTTATTATTTTTGTGAGAATATATGAAACAAATTTTATATATAAAACTTCTTAAAATATAATATATATACACCATGTATAAACTATAAATGTAGAATAAAAATAATAATCCAATACTCCATTATTATTTTCTCTCTCTAGCTACTAGCTAGCATTGTTGGGGCAATAAATTCAACAGATCACTGACTGGAATGAAACCATGCACCACAATTCTTTGTTTCTTACTTACTTTCTCTCTATAATTCAAACTCGTCATAGTGGCATCATCATAATTCATAGCTGCTAGGCGTTGTGATGGGTACCCCTCCTTCCTCTACTTTTGTCCTTAAAAAAAGTAAAAGCCAAAGCCCAAAGGTATAAGAAAAAAGCTTTATTACAAAAAGCCATTTTCATTTCTCTCAAACTTGAAACAACCGCTCACCCACCCACCTTTTAAATTCTCTCTCCTCTCTCTTCAATTCAATCATAAAGCAATCGATTACAAAATGATTTACTCTCTTCTCTCCCATCCATCTTTTCTGTTCTGCCAGAAAAAGCCCTGTATCCTTCTGCCTGCCCCCCTTTCCCTTTACATTTATTACTCTCTTTTCGAGGAATGGGCCACCTCATATCATCTAGGGTTAGACATCCCACTCTCTCTCTCTTCCTCCTTCCTTCCTTAATGTCAACTTCAGATAAGCGCTTGCCTAGCCTTTTTTTTTCCGACTGTCAACTTGCAATAGTTTTTTCCATTCATCACAGTGTTTACTACTACTACTGCTGTACGTACTCCATTTTAATTACCGTTTAACTTCAATGAAAAAAATTTCAATGTTTTCTTACTTTTGATGCCCAGTTGCTAGTGTTCAGTGTTCTTTGAAATACATTATTGTAGTTCTTTTTATTAGTTCAATTTTTTTAATGAGTTTTATTTAATATGATATCAAATACATGAGTGTATAACTGAGAGCCTTTGGCTCAGTCTTCTTGCCAGGCAAAAGGTGAGATTCAATCTCCCCCAAATTAGTAAAAAAATTATAGGGCTATATGTATTAAGGATGGCTCAAGACAATTTAAAACCTAAAGTAATATTTTTAAATGATGCCTTTTATGTTTAGTATTAATATTTTTTATTTAAATTTAATTTGTCTTGCTTTTTGAGTGCAAAAGTATTAATTAAGTTTTTATATTCAAGTTTTGCTACCATATTGTTTTCAATTGATAGTATTGTTAGTCCAGTTAATCTTTCTTGTGACATAGTCGTTCTTAAGTAAGATTTTATCAATTTTAATTTTGAAAAGCTTCTTTCCGCATAAACAACTGTTACAGGGATTGTTAATAATATTCTATAAGCAATGCATGCATTTGGAAAAGAATCTAATCTTTTTATATAATTTAGTATCTCAATTGGAGTATTTTCTTTCGTTTGTAAAATTTCTTTTAAAACATTTAGTTCTAAAAATAAATCTAAGCCATCAATATCGGGAAAAAATTCGTGTTTTAAGAAACATTCGAGATCTAAACAATATTGTTTTAAACTCTCATTGGTCGATGATTTTAATTTTTCTAAGTTAAATAAAAAATCAAAAATATTTTCATACTTTTGAAATTGTTCAAATCTACTTTTTAGTGAAGAAATAGCTTGATCAATTATATATATATAATAATTAATTCTAAAAGATTCTTCAATAGATTGTGCCACCTCATCATCAACATTTTCATCAAATTATTTTTTTCTATGAACTCTACATTTTTCACAAAATATAGACTCTATACCCAATTCACATGCAATCTCTTTAAATGAAATCATAGCATTTGTAAATCCACTTTCACGATATTTTTCAAAAAAAAGAAATGAGACCTTTTAATTGATCTATAGCAATATCAATATGCATGTCTTTTAATTGTAAATATTTACTAACTAAGTTGACGGAAAATAAAATATCATACCAAATAGTCATACCCAATAAGAACTCAAAATTCTCAATCTCATAGGTTGCTAAACAATTAGCTTCACTTCTTGTTTTAGGATCTTCACTAGTTTCCGCTAATTGCAATAATGCATCTCTTACTCTTGGAGCTTGAAATCTAATTGCTTTAGCACTTTCAACACAACTTTCCCAACATGTTTGTGACAATGGCTTAAGAGTTAAACCTTAAATATTATCCTGTAAAATTTTCCATCGTTTTGTGGAAGAGGAAAATAATGAATATATACGTTGTACTATTCCAAAAAATGATATAGCCTTAGGGCAAGAGTTAGCCATATCACAAAGTACTAGATTTAAATTATGACAACCACATGGTGTGTAAAATGCTCTAGGATTTATATTGAGTAGCCTTTTTTGTACACCTTGATGTTTTCCTTTCATATTAGACCCATTATCATATCCTTGTCCTCGTACATCATTAATATCTAGTTCAAGATTACTTATTATACATCTATAAGTTTATCAAATAAACATTTTCCACTCGTATCATCTACTTTAATAAACTCTAAAAAATATTCTTCTATTTTTATTGTTATTGTAATATCTATGCATCGTAATATGAGAGACATTTGTTCTTGATGACTTGCATCAGGAGTACAATCAAGTATGATTGAATAATATTTTACTTCTTTAACTTTTTTAATAATATTGCTTCTTACTTCATTTCCTAACAAACTTATCAATTCATTTTGTATGTTGTGTCCAAGATAATGGTTATGAATTCTATTTTGTTTAATACAACAAACGTGTTCGTGCATTATCGGATCAAATTTCGCAATCATTTCAATTAAACTTAAAAAATTGGCATTATTTTTTTGATATATCTTTTCATTTTTTCCCCGAAAAGCTAAATTATTTTTACCAAGATTCTTTACAATGGCAATAATTCTTACTAATACATTTTGCCAATATTCTTTCTCTCTATTAATTTGTTCTTGGATACTTTTATCAATTGTTTTATTTAGTTGCAATCTTGTTTCTAATTCAATCCAAGTATTCATATTAGTTATATGCTCATTAGTTATTTCATGATTTTTAAGCTTAATACCAATATTTCTCCAATCTTTTGTTCCTTCATTAGCTAGTTTACTTGTAAAATGATTTATATTGAATAACTTGCAATAAAAACAAAATACTTTATCCAAATCTTTTGAATATACTAGCCAACTTCTATCAAGTGTTTCCCCATTTGTTAATTTTCGAATATAATGTGTAGTGAAAAAATGTCTACAGAGTTCATCCCGAGGAAAATCTAAATTATTATATCTAATTGGACCATTTTCTACTAATAAATCTCTTAATTTCGTATCAATATTTTTCCATTGACTTGAATCATAAATATTTATATGACTATAACCACTTGTTTCATTAAGATTTTGATTGTGTTCTATTTCATTATCTTTTATTTCACTATTTTCTATTTCATTATCCTCTATTTTATTATCTTTTATTTCAATATTTTATACTTCAATATTTTTTATTTCGTTATCTTCTATGTCAGTATCTTTTATTTCAATATTTTCTATTTTATTCTCTTCTATTTCATTATCTACTTGTTCATTTTCAAAATTTTCATCTAAATTTTTTGATACATTATTTTTATTACTAGTAACAAATTTATCAAGAGATCATTTTTGAGATTCTATAAGTTGATCTATTTTTCTTCTCTTTTTTTTTTAATTTTTTGTATCCACTTGATTGTCTTCTAGGAGCCATATTATAACTATATAACAACCAAACAAACGCAAAGTCACAAACAAACATAATATATAGTATAGTTAAAATATATAACAAAAAAACTTTAAATTATGAAACAATAAAACCTGAAATGATCTCAAAATTATGGAGCTAGCCTGAATGACAGAAATGGCCTCCTATTACTATTCAGAACTCCGAGTTCAACCACGAATAACGGTACTATCTGGTCCAAAATCCTGGGAGCCTCTGTAATTTCTAGAATTTGAACAAATTAATGGGATACAATCAGACAAAGAAGGGAGTTGAAATGATGGGCCCACCTGTATGTGTGTGTGTGAGAGAGAGAGAGAGAAGGAGGAGAGTTTATTTTTGTTTTAGTTTAATTTAATGAGAAGGATTTGATATTATGTTTCTGAACCAACAAAACTCTAAATATTCTAAAGGATGTACACAACTAAAGATGTTAAGTTGAAATCTCATTTTCATACACCTAAAAGTTTACCCCAAGACATTATGCTGTTCGCAATTATATACTCAATGTAGGGAAGCGAGTGGGGGTAGGTTTAGACGTCATCTGCATCTATAATAGCGTAATTTTTTGCGAATACGATGCAAGTGAATTTTTGAATTCTCTCCCCCATCTCAACATAAGTTCATTCCCCCTTCAAAGTGCAAACACATTTTTGAGATGATAAAAACATGGAATTATGGAAAGTTGAGAACTTTGGAGAATTGAAGTACACGTGTAAAGGATTGCGAGTAAGTGGTTGAGCTGGGATGGCATTTATATATGTTTTCATTGGATCTGACTCCTCTAGAGTTCTTAGAATAATCTAAATTATAGAGTTCCTTAAATCTTAGCCCTTCAAATAAAATCAATGATCAACATATTACCACATCATTATTATTTTAATTTTTTATCCATGTCATTTGACATATCACGTTTTTTGACATTCCTCCAATCCTCTCTCTTTCTCTCCTCCATGTTTTTCCTTTGATTTACAGGAACTCCTTCATTTACTTGAACAAGAATCAGTCATCCAACTACCTCCAAAAAAATAGAGATAATGAATCTCATAATTTATTTTTGGGAATGAGATATATATATATATATATATATATATATATATATATATATATATATATCCATAACAACTGATTACTGAGAGTATTATTTCAACAATCACATGTAGGGATTAATTTGGTTGAGAAAGTTACTGCCGCGGCGGGCCAAATATTCCAGCAATAGCAATAAAAGGGTCCTGCAGCTAGAAGCTCTAGCAACAACAACTTTCTCAGCTAAATTGGCCTTTGTATCTGTGATTGCTGGAATAATACTTTCAGCAATCAATTGTACGAAAATTGTGTATGTATTACGATTAAGTTAATTATTTGTATTACATTAATGTTTCATTTGGCTTACGCTGTCTGATTTCATTAATTGCTACGTTATTCTTATAATATAACTTCTAACTTAATTGGTGTTAAAGAGGAACAAGGATGGGAATTAATGTGTTCCGTCAATAAAAATTCACTCCAATTTAATTATTTAATTTTAGATATTGGTATTCATAAAACCTGCTATATGGATGATTGAATGATTTTCCTGTGATTTTTGGAGACGGGTAGTATGATTTTGTGCAATATTGGAGAGAGAGATAGGAACAATGCAATGGAAAAATAAGAGAATTAAGACTTGGAGTTTCTTAATGGTTGAGAAATTCAGATTAAACAAACTTCGTAAGCATAGGAAGAAGAGAGTTGGAAAACTAAGGAAACAAATGGAGATGAGAGAGAGAGTGATGTGTAAAGTGACGTGAAAATTATCTAATAAAATATTTTAATTAATATTACATGATAATATGTTAACCATTGATTTTATTTGGAAGGTTAAGATTTAGAGAACTCCAAAATTTAGATTACCCTAGGACTCTAGAGGAGCCGAATCCATTTTCATTACATTTTTTTTAGTTAGTCTTTCACGTGAAATATATATATCGGGGTTTTGGATGACAATAATGTGAAGTAATTAATTAAACAATTAATTTAATTATTAAGTTGTTGTATATAGTTCATTAATGGATTTAAAGCAAGCCCAACATTTTAATTGTTAAAAGTCTTGTTGGTATTTATAAAGAGGTCCAAATAAATTTAAGGATTTAGCCTCATGAAGAGTCCAAGTAATTTACTTACTACTAGTGGACTAGCCCAAAAGGATTATAGATGTTAGCCCAATATGAGAATATTTGCATGAAGTGGGTAATTACATAAGAGAGCCCAATAAAAATTAAGTTATGTAGTCCAAATCATTTAAAAGTCAAATGATGGTCAATGTGTTGGGAGAATAATTTCAAGAATTGTTAAATGTAGAGAATTAACTAATGTAGGGTTAATTGAATAACCCTAGTTGGTAGACAAGATAGAGCATTAACCAAACATTGGTTAAATGTTAGGTGAGTGAATTTGATGATGAGAATTAACTATGGATAAGTTAATTGAGTAACCTTAGGTAGTAAATAAATTAAAGATTTAACTATGTATGGGTTAATTGTAAGAAGAATATTATAGATACAATTATGTATGTATATAATTCACCAAAGTTACCATGGGTTGAATTAGGGGTGCACACAAAATCGACCAAAACTGAAAAACCGTCCGAACCGAACCAAACCGTTACTATTTCAAACCGAAAAACATAAAACAAAAAAAAACTGAACACTATAAAACTAAAAAACCGAGACTAGTTCGGCCGGTTTGGTTTGTCTTCTCAAAAAATCGAAACTGACCAAACCGACCGAACAATTTTAAATTATAATATAATTTATATACTTTTTTAACAAATATTTATATTACATAATTATATATTTATTATATGTCTTTATTGTGACGAATTTACAAAATTTCTATCCTAGTGAGTGAGTTAAGTGATTTTTATTTTTCGGATTTAGAAAACGTCTATTATAATTAGTAGTTATTGAGTTAGTGATTTATTAATTATTATGAAAAATTGGCAATATAATAAATATCAAATTATCAATTACGGAATCGAATAACTGAATAAACCGACCAATTTAACTGAAACCGAATAAACCGATAACCGATTACGATGTAAAATTTTGGACCGTTTTGGTTTTTAATTTTTTATAACCGACTTAAATGGTTTGGTTATTTTTTCCCCCAAAAAATCGACCAAACTGACCGTGTGCACCCCTAGGTTGAATGTTGTAGAGAATTAATCATACCTTGATTAATTGAGGAAAAATGATAAAATAGGTATATCTATTTATATGATGAGTTTAGACCATGATTAGGTGTGTGGACCAACTAAGTCATTGGAATGTAGAGAGTTAACCACATTGTGGATAATTGTTGTGAGATATATAAATATGTATATATAAATAAGATGGGCTTTAACTAAGGTTGGGTATTGAGTGACCAAGGTTAGGTGTTCGTGTTATGTTGCTTATGTTGCACTTCACCATCTATGTGTCAAGTTGATGTGTGACATTTTAATTGTCAAATATGAGAAAATGCAAGTATTGTGCATGTATAGGTGAATGTGTATACATATGTTGGAGTATATATATATATATATATATATATGCTTATATGAATATATAGGACATAAAAATAAAGCCAAATTGGTATAATTATATAGCAATCCCGAATTTTGGGGCCCACATGGATGTAAAGCTTACTTGTTGGATGAATTTTGAGTGCAAAATGGTTCAACAACTTCCCAACCACCCTATTCATTCATATGGTCAATCAAAGTGTCTATCAAGTGGTCATTCCATGCTATAGTAAGCCTAGATTAGTCCTAATTTGACCAATGTTAGTTGATTAGTAAGAGTTAATGGTGATTAAAGAAGTGCTATATATAGAGTGCTTCACCTATGTGTTATGTTTGTTAAACATTTTGCTAGAGCAACAAGAGAGAAAAGTGAGAAGCTTTAGAGAAAAAACAAGCAAACATTTGTGAGATTGAGAATAACCAAGGAGATTGCTAGAGGATAGTCAACAAGGAGTCACAAGCTAAGTTCATACCAAGAGAAAGAAGAGTATCTATGTATAAGAGGTTCAAAAGTATTTTAAACCTTCTTTAGTGCATTTTTATAGTCTATATATGTTTTAATCTGTCAAAAAGTATTTTTAACCGATCAAAAGTTATTTTGATACTCTAGAAATCTAAAACTATGATATATAGGTAGATTTATGGTTTGGTATATTTATTTCATGAATTTGTTTGGGTGGTATGCAAATAAATGGAAGGAAATTCCATATTGTGTTATCGATAAAATCTTAGATGGTTCGATCTTAAATTTCTTGTCAAAAAGTTTTCAAAAATGTGATCGAACCATGAAATATTGTAAAACAAGAAGTTAGGAAGACAACAACACTAAGTTTGTGTCATTTGGATGTGTAGAGTTTATTTTATTCAAGTATGAACCATTAAAATCAAGGATTTGTGAAGTTAGTTCTTACTTTGTCCTTGTGAGAAGTTTTTAGTTCAGTTCCGTTTGAAATTTGGATTTGTGATACAAAAAGAAATTGTAGAGGGGGAAATTCTGATGAGAATGGACTCAAGAATCACCCCCCAAATGTTTTAAAATGAAGAAGTTATGGCTGTCGGAGCGACTGAGGGTCGGGCAGTCTAAATTAGGGTTTTCTGAAAATTGGTCGAGCGCCTAGGCACTTGAACCGGCTATTTCTGGGAGCAGTTTTGATCCCAGTCGGGTCGGTCTGGGTCGGGTCCGGGTTGAGTTTTTTTATGAAAATTTAAGTTGAAATACATGTAAAATGAATGTGTTTGAATACTAAACCTATATATGTAGAATTTATTAATGACTTAATGGTATCTAAATGTTTAAAATAAAGACTAAAGTTAACACAATTAAAAAGTTAACTATCGGTATTGTTTGAAGAGTATTAAAATATTATTAAATGATGAATACTATTAGTATGGGATTAAAAAGTTATTAAATGATTAATAATATTAGTACATGATGAAAATGTTATTAAATAATTAATGACATTAATTAGTGATTAAAATATTATTAAATGATTAATAATATTATTAAATGGTTAATAATATTAAGAAGTGATTAAAATATTATTAAATGGTTAATAATATTTATAAAAGATTAAAATATTATCAAATGGTGAATAATATTGTAAATGTTTAAAATTTTATCAAATGGTGAATAATATTTATAAATGATTAAAATATTATCAAATGGTGAATAATATTTGTAAATGATTAAAATATTATTAAATAGTTAATAATATTAATAAGTGATTAAAATATTATTAAATGGTTAATAATATTAATAAGTAATTAAAATATTATTAAATGGTTACTAATATTAATAAGTAGTTAAAATATTATTAAATTATTAATAAATGATTAAAATATTATTAAATAGTTAATAATATTAGTAAGAGATTAAAATATTATTAAATGGTTAATAATGTTAGTAAGAGATAAATATATTATTAAATGGATGATAATATTAATAAGTGATTAAATTATTATTAAATAGTTAATAATATTAATACGTGATTAAAATATTATTAGATGGTTAATAATATTAATAAGGAATTAAAATATTATTAAATGGTTAATAATATTTGAATGTAGTTTTATATTATCAAATGTAGATAATATTATAAGGTATTTGGTACATATTAAATGTCCAAATCATTAAGTTATGTAAAGAAGAAAGTTTAATTGAATTAAACCAATGTAGATAATCCATTTGTGACTAATTTAATCAACTTATTAAAAGTAAGTCGTACGGAGAATGTGTAAGTTGGTTAAGTATACCCGACAGGTCCAGCTAGGTTTGGGCTAGGGTTCTGTCCAGAAGTCAAAAGTTCGTTTATCGAACATTTTAAAAGTTAATAGATTAAAGTTAAGGTCTTAAGTTAAGACTAATTAATAGTCATTGTAACTAATGATTATATCGATTTTATATATAAATTGTAGGTTAACGAAAGACACAAATAAGCGTAAATGGTAAAAGCGAACCAGACAAGTTTTTCAGAACTTGCTCCTATGTGCATTTCTATGCAATCATATGTTATTAAATTATTGATATGAAAATATATTGATGATATTTGTGTTATGTGAAATGCATGAAGTATGATTATATGTGAAGTATGTATAGAATAAGAAGCATGACTTGATATATGCTAGATGTGTATTATATGCGATGCATAAGAAGTATGAAGCATTCATAAAATGAAAAGCATGAAAAGCATGATATACGTATAAAATGCAAAGTATGTTTAATATGTGAAGGCATACAATGTGTTATGGGTAGCTGTTAAACTTGCTAAGCTGTTGTGCTCACTCTTGCTTAAAACCAATATTTTCAGATAGTGAAAGTAATTCGAAGTTTTGTTAAAGATCAAGAAACAGGAATGCATATTACATTCACTGAAGGTCTAGCACGACCATTGTAGATATCAGTCCAAATTGGACAGGTAAAATTATTGTGTAGTATAAGAATTGGTTGGTATGTAATATAAGTGTTAAATACTCAAATTGATTGTAATAGAATGTCGCATCATATATGATATTGAGACATACTAGGAATGTATAAAGATTGCTATTCTGGAATAGAAAAAAGATGTTGTAAAATTGTAAATAAATGATTATTTATCAATTATAATATTGTTGTAATTCATGAATAATAAGGAAAATATAGTACTAGTGTTGAATCGGACTCGAGGTTCGAGGGACCCGGATTCGAGGTCATCACAAGTTGGCATCAGAGCTGATAGGTTAAAAATCTTAGGTAAGAGTACCTTAGACTATAACCGTAATAGAAGATAAGTAACATGATAAAGGAATAAACTCAAGAAGAGTTTAAGTAATAAAAATGAATTTGGAAAATTCATATATTTGATTATCCAAAGGTGGATTTAAGAATATATAAGAGAAATGAAAAGGGTTATGTTGTACCTAATTTGAAGAAATGATATAAGATATCTTATAATAAAATTTTGAGAAGCAGAAAAAAAATGCTAACAAGGTCATGAAATGATCTAGAGAGATGAACTCGTAATGAGTCAGATGTGCTAAAATATGAATGGAGAGAATTCGTATTCAGTTAAGAAAATTATAGGTTTGTGGGTTTTTAATTGAGAACTCATATTAGTGGCTGAGTTGTACGATTCCTTGTATGGCGGAGAATTTGTGCTTGGTTTTAGAGCCACTTAGCTTCCTATATTAATATAGTAGTTGAGTTGAACAGTTTTTTGTATGGGCAGGGAATTTGTTCTTGGTTTAACGACCGCTTAAGTTCCTATATTGATTAGTGGCCGAGTTGTCCAATTTCTTGTATGGGCAGGAGATTGTGTTTGGTTTGACAATCACTTAGCTTCCTATAGTGATAATCGATTTAAACCTGGTGTGACTATATTCGTTATATGTATGTTGAAAATGTGATTCTTTTCTCATGTGTAAAACGAATAGGTAGAGGATGTTAAGGTAGAGGCGTGTTCTTAAAACTCATTGTTAGTTCCCAGAGGCGCACAAGTGATCTAGAAGGGGGGGGGGGGGTTGAATAGATCTTATTTAAAAACTTTTTCTTTTTAAATATTAAGTTCAAAGATTTAATAGCAATTAACAATCTTAATTAAGATTTGTTTGCACAGCGGAATATTAGTTTGAAAACACCCCTTAAAGATTTGAAAAACTTCTCCGTTAAGTTTAAGATTATTTAGAAGAAAGTCACTTGTTAAGTAAACTAATTCACAGTCATATGTAAACATATATATATATGTATATGTATATATAAGACAGAATGTAAATGACTGAATGTAAATGACACCAGAGAGTTTTAAGTGGTTCGGAGACTGAATAACTCCTACTCCACTCTTCTACTACAACGAGTAGGAAATCCACTAAGGATGGTTCATACGGAACCCTTCAAGCTCATTAGCCTGGAAACTCTGGTTCACTAAGAACCCTTCAAACCCGGCTGGTTTGGTTAGTTTAGTCACAAAGACAAGGACATTACTGCCCTCTTCAAGTCCAGCAGACTTGGCTCTTTTAGTCACTATGACAAGGACAACTGCCCTCTTCAAGTCCAACAGACTTGGCTCCTTGATCATTTGAAAGAGGTTGGAGTTGCTACTGAGTTGTACTTTACGTCCTATTGTCTTTAAATACTCAGTAGCAGGATGTGATCATTCCTGGGATAATATTGAGTTCGACAATGATGCTTGACTTCTTTGTATGCTCAATATCATCTTATGATCACCCATTGTGCTGCTAGGCTTTTGTACTTCAGCTCCTTTGGTATTTGATAACTTCTCGAGATGAACTCCTGAGATGACTGTGATGCTCCTTTCTTTTGGTACTCAGTTGTTCCTTCTTATCATAGACAGTTTATTGCTTCTCGAGATGGGCTTCTGAGATGACTGTGATGCTCCTTCCTTTTAGTACTCAGTTGCTACCATGTATGTATCAAGTTGGCATTTAAGTTTCTCTCTTCCATGTGCCTAGCAGCTCTGAACACTTCTCTTGTAATAGAGTTATACATCTCTATATCTCTCTCAATTCAGTGTTAGTGTTCTGATGGATCGTAGAGTTCTTTAGCATAACCATTCTCTGTTTTACTCTACGATAGGTTGTTGTCTACCATCATCTCTCTCGTGTATATTTTTCAACAAAAACAACAACCACCTTTTTCTGATTGTTATGTAAGCCTTTATAACTCTGAGCAAATTTTACCGTTGAAAGAAATCCCGTTGGTTTCCTTTGGCTTTGAGCAGATCTTTAATATCTTTGATGTTGACTTTCTTGCCGCTTGTGTCAGTGCTTTTCCCTTTTCTGACATGTTCAGATATATTAACATGTAGCTCTGCTTTCTCTGAATTTAGCCGTTGTTCTCTCAGAGTTGTTCAGCAAGGAGTATTATTTCCTTTGTTAATTAATCTTCTGATTTATCAATAAATACCTTCCTTGACTTTTAGAACCAACTGTTCTGATGCATTCAGAGATGTCCCATTGGTCTGACTTTATTCACCATTTTCCTGAGCAGTGGGTCCTGACTTACAGTCGTTTAGGCACAACGTCTACTACAACTCTGACATGCATTTGTATCTCAACAACATTTAATCTTTCCTTAATCTGGGCGAGGAGTATTCCCTTTTCTCTTGCACCATATAGCCGTTCTGTTAGTCTACTTGCCTTGACCTGCTTAATGAATTCGTTGAGTGATAGACTGTCTACTTTGTTTCTGCGAATTTAGCTTCATGAATGTTACTTGAGGTATGTCAAGTGAAACGTTGAGTTAGAACGATCTTTTCTCTAACTCTGCGACCTTGTTGCTCTGGTCAGATCGTAGAGTTTGTGCTTGCAATGCTTTGCTTTGATTTCGTTCTACGATCTTGTAGGTTTGATCAAATCGTAGAGTTAGTTAACTGTAGTGCTTCTTAGTGGAATCGTTGAGTTGCAGTCTGTGTTGCTTCATCCTTTAATTCTACTTAACGATTGTTCCATGTGTATAGCCATCTTCTATTATTGCCTTGTCATTTTGTTCCACTCTACGATCTCTTCTATCAGCATACATTCCAATCCTTGTAAGCTTGCTCAACAATTTTACTCTACGATTTTGCTAAAGAGTGTGTATCGTAGAGTACATTTCTTCTCTGGTTCAGCGTTATCTGCAGGCTAGCTTGGCTGTCTGTTCGACGATCGTAGAGTTCAGCTCTACGATTTGTACTTGAACAGTTCCTTAACTTTACTCGTATATCCTGTAGACTTCTTGCATATCTGTCTCTCTTTGATGATCGTAGAGTTATCCTGGTAAGGAGTCATAGAGTTAACTCTACGATTTATACAAAATCGTTGAGTCTTCTTTGAAAGAAATCGCCGTGTCCGTTATACGATCGTATAGACTGATCAACCTAACAGATTTGATCTTTTCTAACCAAGTCCTTTCTTACATTATTACATCATTACATATTGAAAGGACTTTTACAGACTTTGACATACACAAATACATCAATGATTCATTCTTATGCTACTCTGCTTATATCATACATCTTTTATGCAGAGTGACTTCTATTGAAAGATCAACCTAACATTTCTGATCTTTAAAATCTAAGTCCTTTGTACACATGTAACTAAAAAAGGACTTTACAACATTTTAATCCGATAACTTTCATTCTCTTTAATAAGCAGCAGATAGTTTATAACAAGATCATATTTGTGCTATACTAGTGTGTGCACATTACAGTATTTAAGATAGGTAATATATATCATACACCCACAACAATGTAAGCACATAATTAGATTAACATATAATCAATTTGTTAAATAACCTTTTAAACACTTTTAGACAATCTGTGCACATAAACAAGTAAGCACATAATTACATTTAGAACATCTACGCACTTTTTCAGATACACATTATATATCAATCATGACAATCAATCATGTAAGCACATAAACACTTTCAGAGTATCTAAGCACATAATCAATTAAGCACATTATAAAATCACTTTGTCAAATAACCACATAAGCACATTTAGCCCAGTCCTTTTTGCACAACAGTCATCATCATCAAATCAAACAACATTCAACACTCATACTTATGGTAAGTTCGTGACTTATAATCGTATGGTGGAACCCCTCAGTGAATGGGCGATTTTGGTCTGACTAGGATAAGTTCCTCAACCCATATGATTGTGGTAAGTTCCTGAACCCCTAATGTATGGTAATTTTGATGAACAGTGAGTGTGGCTAGAGTTAAGTAGCAAGATTAAAGCTATACTAGATATAGTTATTATGCTGGAAAAGAATGCGGAGGAAAAATTTGAGGTGTTTTGAGGTTTTAGGATATTCCAAATCTTCTAACTATGCTAGACTTTGAAATTCTTAAAATCATGCTAAATTCGCACTTTTGTGCTTTTGAAAATATCAAAATATATTTTAGTAATCATTAATGCATTTAGTGCGGAGATGATAAACGATTGAGTCATCAATACAGAGTAACCTAGTGCTGGATGTATTTTTAAGCCCATTATGGTATGATGTAGTATGACAAAGTCATAAAATAATTTTTAGTATTTTGAAATGTTTAAAGAAGAGTTTATGCTAATTGTTTTGGCTAGACAAATTGATTTAAAAATATCAAAATTTATTTATAAAATCATCACACGCCACTAAAGCTATGGTGTGGAGATGAAAAGGACAGAATCCTCAACGTACTGTCAAGATGTGCGGTATCATGAAGTCCTACAAAAATGAATTTAAGTTATTTTAACTAATCTACAATGATTTTTAGTTCGTAAATATACAAACAGTTCAACGACGTGAGTCTATGTTATTTATTTTGACTGGACACTTTTGGTCAGAAATGGTTCAAGTTCTATTTCCAATCCAAATTATTCTAGTGCGAAATTTGGTAGTAAGTCTGAGGTAAACAAGTGCAAAAATAAATATATTATGTCGGCTAAAGAAGATATATTTTCGTCGGCATATAACTCCGACTGACGCCTAATGACTAAGACGTTCTTCACGACGTATGGTACAATAAGTTGATCACCTAGCGTACACCTATGGAATGTTTTCAGTATTTGTGATTGATAAGCATTCTGTTTATAAGTATTTACAGGGATAAATATTATTTATTTGGAATTCAGTTGAATGACTAATAATTCATTTCGGATGGTCACGGTCTTTATGACCCCTCAGCATAGTATGAAAGTTTTAATGAATATTTTGATTTTCAATTTATTCTTTTGTAAGATATTGATTTTCAATTTATTCTTCTGCAAGATATTCCATTATTCTGGAATTGTGAGTTTAGAAGTATGTACTTCCTAGAAAATTGTGGTCATAGAATTTGATGAGTAAAAATATATTCTCAGAGATGAAAATTGGTAGAAATGAGTATGATAAAATTTCGGGGATAAAATTATTATAAGAAGGGGTAAATGTAATATCCTAGATAAGACATACTAGGAATGTATAAAGATTGCGATTCTGGAATAGAAAGAGATGTTGTAAAATTGTAAATAAATGATTATTTATCAATTATATTATTGTTGTAATTCATGAACAATAAGAAAAAGGTAGTACTAATGTTGAACCGGATTTGGGGGACCCGGATTCGGGGTCGTCACATTTTTTATATTAAATTTCTTTATTTTATCTTATATTATATTATTTTTATGTATTTTATAATATTATTTTGAATGATATTATATTATATTTCTTTATTTTATATTAATTTGAATGATATTATATAATATTATTTTTATTATATTTTGTTTTATTTTTCTTTATTATATTTTTTGTATTATTTTATATTATATTATATTTATTTATCTCATAATATTATTTTGTATAATTTTGAATGATATTATATTATATTATATTATGTTCATAATATTATTTTGTATAATCTTGAATGATATTATATTATATTATATTATTTTTATATATATTATATTATATTATATTAATTTGAATGATATTATATCATATTATATTATGTTTATTATATTATTTTTCTTTATTATATTTTTTTGTATTACTTTATATTATATTATATTTATTTATTTCATAATATTATTTTGTATTATTTTGAAATTGTAGGGAGTTTTGGTATTTGCCTCTAAGCAACTGGTGCATCGCATCACATTGCTTCTTGAACCGGTGATACACGAGTTCTTGAACCGCTCCATGTATACTTGTTTAGATATCTTTGGTCTATTTATAAACTTAAAATTGACATAAATAAATAAATGTGATTCTAGTTAATATAATTCATAAATAATAGCATTAATTATCTGCAAATAATTTACAAAAACATTTTGTAATTTCGATCCAAAAATAAATAAGATGTTACGACTTTTTACCTTTTCCGGCAGAGGTGGCGTCCGGCAGCGGCAGCGGCAGGTTGCGAGGGCAACGGTAGGGGGCGGCAGGGGTGGCATCCGACAGCGGCAGGAGGCAGGGGCGGTAGCGGCAAGGGGCGGCTCCGGCAGGGGACGGGGAAGGCAGTGGCAAGGGTGAGGGGAAGGGCGACGTCCTGCAGCTCTTTCTTCTCTTCTCTCATCTCTATTATTTCTTCTCTCTCTCTTCTTCCTTCTTCCTTCAGTTTTTCGTGCGACGCCTAAATTTAGGTCTGAACATAATAGCGACCGCTTAACAGTGACCAATTTCGGTTGCTAATTTTTTTAATGCGGTGGCACTTTTAGCAACGGAAAGTGCAATCGCTGATATGGATAATCGGTCGCTAATTATGGTGCCAAAAATTCCGTGCTTTTTTGTGGTAAAATTGGTATTTGCAACGAAAATAGCGACCGTCTTTCGGTCGCTATTAATGTTAGCGACTAGTTGCCCTATCGATCACTGATATCGGTCGCTAAAACGTAGTATTAGCGACGGAATTTGCGGTCGCAGAAAGTCCTGGTCGCTGATATGCGTTTTTCTTGTAGTGCTCTAGGAAGAACTACCTTGTCAGCTTTAAGAGCAGTTACGCTTATCCCACACTTAAAAATGAAGTTTTCAATAAATAAAAAATTGGGATCAACGAGGCGATTGGAGACCAAGATTTCTCCTTAAAATGCTATCTTTAGACCATCTAGACAGCTTCTGTAGGGGTTACCAAACAAAAAACCATGATGAAGATTGAGTTGGAACCCTTCATAGAATGAGGCACGGAGCCGATAACAACGTCTACCAAAGATACTGAGGAGATTGCACTGTTCTCGGGAGATGATAAGAAAACAGTAAAGATAGAGCTTGGATTATAGATAAATTTTAGAAGACGCTTGATCAATCTGCTAAGGGAATACTAAGATATCTTTGCCTGGGCTCCAGCCGATATGTCTGTGATAAACCAAAGCATTGTTGTTCCCAAACTCAGTGTCAATTCCAGTATGAAGCCTGTAAAGTATAAACGTCATAATATAGCTCCCGAACGCCAAAAGACGACCAACAAAGAAATTAACAAGCTCTTGGTAGCAGGTTTTATTTTTGAAATAGATTATCCAGAATAACTCGCCAATGTGATGTTAGTTAAGAAACACAACGGGAAGTTGATGACGTGTGTTGATTATACTGATTTAAATAAAGCATGTCTGAAAGATTACTATCCCCTCCTGAGCATCGATCAGCTCATTGATTCTACATCTGGACATATGATGCTCAGCTTTCTTGATGTCATCTCTAGATACAATCAAATTACTATGCATACCGAAGTCATCCCAAAAACAACCTTTATAACCCACCGAGCCATATACACCTACAAATTCATTGCATTCGGTCTCATTAATGTCGGTGTCACATACCGGTGTATGATGAATAAGGCGTTCAGAGACCAGATCGAGAAAAATATGGAAATCTACGTCAATGATGTGATAGTCAGGAGTGTGGAAATGGAAGATCATCTATTTGACCTCAGAAAATATTTTCAGAATATTCGATACTATAACATGTTGAGATACATGGTCAGCCGAAGAGGGATTGAAGCCAATCCCGAAAAGATATCGGTTACACTTAACATGCAGCCACCAAAGAGTTTCAAAGAAGTACAGAGATTGACTGGTAAATTAGCAGTTATTCGGTGATTCATAACCAGATCGATATAGAAGTGTCTCCCATTATTCAACACACTAAAAGGAGCCCAAAATCATAAGACATTTAGTGGTCTGAAGAATGTCAGAGGCTTTTAAACAAATTAATAGCTACATCTTCGCCCCCCCCCCCCTAAATATTAACTAAAGCTTTACCTGGAGAGGATCTTTACTTGTATCTGTTAATAACTCCACCCGCTGTCAGTTCAGCCTTAGTCAAAGAGGATTCTAAAGGACAAAAACCGTTCTACTACATAAGTCATACTCTTCGAGATGAGAAAATAAAATTCCCAAATCTACAGAAGTTGGCTCATGTACTGGTTATTTATAGCTGAAAACTATGACACTACTTCCAATGGAGGACGATTGTCATCCTTATAGACCAGCCTTTGAAGAAAGTTCTATATTGCCCTAATTTATCCAGAAGGTTAGCAACAAGGGCAGTAAAACTAAGCCAATTTAACTTGGAGTTCCGTCCTCGTACAACCATCAAAGCACAGGCCCTCATCAATTTTATAGTCGAGTGCTTTTTTCTCAAAGATTCGGAGTAGAAGCAATCAATTACTACTGATCCCACATCGGCTTCTAACGAGCTTGCTTGGACTTCATTTGTAGACAGCTCCTCTACTAGTTCAAAAAGCGAGGCTGAAGTGATTCTTACATCGCCTGAGGGTTTCAAGGTGCAGCAGACCGTACGATTCAGATTTATGGCCACAAATAATATAACAGAATATGAAGCCCTCTTGGCAAGATTAAGACCAGCACAGAGTCTCTAGCTGCCAAATTTGATCATCTATAGCGACTCACAACTGGTTGTCAAGTAGGTCTTTGGGGAATACAAAGCATGAGAGACACACCTATAATCTTACCTACAGTTGGTGCGTAACCTGTTGATTTACTTCCCAAAGTACTAGATCATCGGCGTGGTAAAAGCGGATAACACCATAGCCGATGCCCTGTCCAAACTGGCTACCAATGATCAAGGGAATTTGGAGGGTTCGATTTACTTGGAAATTCTTTAACAGCCGAGCACAATGGTTCAGGAGGTAATGGACATCGATCATGAAGATTCGTGGATGACACCAATTATTAGCTTCTTGAAAGATGATGACGTTCTTAGAGACAAGGCCCAGGCCTGAAAGATCAGATACAAGGCCACAAAATATTGCCTTATTGACAATCAGCTCTATCGAAGGTCCTATTCTTATCCATTGCTTCGATGTTTGGGACCCTGGGACGCTGATTATGCCATTTGGGAAGTACACGAAGGAATTTGTGGAGACCACATAGGGGTAAAGACATTGACAAAAAAAATCTTAAGACAAGAATATTATTGGCCGACTATGCTTTAGGACGCCAGCCAGAAATGCCAATTATTCGCCTCTGTACCACACTTGCCACCTAAAGAGCTCAGCCCTATACTATCCCCAATACCATTTACAGTATAGGGAATAGAATCTTAGGACCACTTCCACAGGGTAAAGGGCAATTAAAATTCATTGTTGTTTTCATCGACTACTTCACCAAGTGGATAGAAGCCAAGCTCCTAGTGATAGGGTTAAATTATACGTTATTTTTATTCCCTAATACTTAGTTTTTATATTTATTGTGTGCTTAAATGTTTAATTATTTTGTTTATTTTGGTTTTAATAGGTTTTATAGGATTTTAGTTAATTTATGCTAATTTAGGTAATTTTATATTTCTTTTTATTTATGTATTTTTAGTGTTTTATTAATTATTATATGTTTTTATTATTTTTAGTATTTTTATTTATTTTTTATTTTTTATTTTGTAGGAAAAATAAGCTTGGGGGCAAATCTGTAAAATATGCAAAGTGCCAGTGGCATAATGGTAATTTTTGGCGGCACACCGTACAATGCACGCGTATTGGCTAATCAGCAACACGGAATCGAAACGACGCCGTTTGGCGATTAATGGAAACAGACCACGCAATGCGCGGAGAAGCGGACAAAGCAGATGCGCGCGGGAGCAGGAAACGACGCCGTATTGACTGCAAATATGCAACCGCGCAATGCGCGGAGGAATGCTGACGTCATCCAGACGCGATTCCACGTTGACCGGGTCAACTGTGGCGTGTTTGGCGCGCGAAATTGCTGGAAAATCGGATTATTTCGGGAGTATTGCATTAATTTGATTCTAAATTGGATTTCTTTTCCACATTAGCTTAGGATTATTATTGTATTTCTATAAATATATTAGGAGACTCATGTTTTCAGTAGTTTTATAATTATTATCAGATTATTATATACAATTAGGAGCTCTATCTCTCTCTCTCAGGTTTTTCTTATCCATTATTTTTATTATGTTTGGCTAATTTTATTATTCAGTTCTAGGGAATTTCAAACCCGATTATAATTAATGGTTAAATTAATTCAGTAATATTATTTATTCTTCCTCATATGAAATTATTTATGATAATCTGTTTGAATTGTTTATTTGATATTGGGTTTGATTGATCTAATTTTGGCCTATTAAGTTGATCAAATTATTATCAATTGCTAGATTTAGAAATTATATTACGTGTAATTGATATTGTTCCTAGTCGTTGGTAGTGAATAGTGATAGATGTTTGTGGTCAAGCTTTTGTTTATTATTATGGTTATCATGATGTAAGTTAAACAATCTGAGCTTATGAGATTGTTGCTTAGAATAATCTAATTTTCTTGTGATTAATGCTTCCATTATATTAAATTTAGAGAGCTTGTTCTAGGTTGTATAATGGTTAGAATCTAATGAAGAGCTTATTTTGTTAGATTAAAATTATGAAAAATTTCGGATAAGAGAGCTTGTTGTTACCTAGGGTTATTAGTTTCATGGAAGGATAAAAATATATTTTGATTGATTGAATTATTAATTATAAGGGTAAGATTGAACCGAAGAACTGAAGTTTTTAATTTATTAATTAATTTTATTAATTTACTTTTGTTTATTTAGTTAATTATAAATAGTTCAAAACCCCCAAATCTAGTTTACATTGCATAAAAATAAATTAATCATTCTCTGTGGGTTCAACCCTTGCTTGCTATTATACTGAGTTTGTGATTGAAATGAAGGATTAATTTTGGAGTGTTAACGACAGCTTCCAAATTTTGGCACCGTTGCCGGGGAATGATTTTAATTTGTTTTTGTGTTTTTGTAAACTTTATTTTAACTTAGTAATTTTTCTTATATTTTATTTTTATAGTTTTTCATAGTTTAATTGAGTTTTGCGGGTTAAAGATGGAAGACATGCCTGATTATATTAATGAGGTAAATATTTCTTCTCATGAGCAACAAACTGATAGTCTAACTTCTTTTGTTTATCAAATGGTTGTAGGTACGTGTAGGATTTGTGCGGTAATAGGACACCTAACTGATTTATGCCCAATGTTTCGATAGGAGTCCTATGAACAAATCAATGCAGCTGGTGGTTTCCTTGGCCAATTAGAAAGTAGATATGATTTCTATTCAAACACGTATAATTCAGGATGGAGGGATCATCATAATTTCAGCTATGAGAATTCACCAGTGAATTGGCATGCAAACCAAAACTTTCCAAATAATCCACAGTACATGTAACCATATCCCCCACAACAACATGACCAATCGTCTAGTTCTAACATATCTTTAGAAGATATGTTTAAAGCTTTCATGACTCAAGCACAACAATTCCAACAAGAGACAAAAACTTCCATATATAATTTGGAGAATCAATTGAGTCAGCTTGCTACTACAATTGGTCAATTAGATTCTCAAGGGTCATTCCTTCCATCGCCGATGCAAGAGGAAGCAGACAACATCAGTGCAGAAACGGACGGTATCAATGTAGACAATGATGTTCTTTGTGATGATAACATGCCTAAGGTGGAGAGAATTTTTGGGAAAATAAATAAAGAGAATTTAGATGATGCAAGTACGAACAGTTTGAAGTTAGAGGAAGAAGAAGAAGAAGAAATTGAGCTGAAATAAGATTTGAAATACGTTGAAGCTGCATTCAATTATGTGCCAATGATTTTAGATAGTCACGCAATTATTTCCATTCCATTACATGCTAATCACGAAAATTTTCTATGTTTTGTTTTACAGGATCCCATTCCAACTATAAAGACTCTCACCGATCATCTTAAGTACCTATTTGTTGAAGAGGGAGTAAAACGTTCATGTCACGTGCAAGGGAGACTGAATCTCCCGATGAAGAATGACGTGATGGATGGGGCACTCAAAATTCATGAAGTTGGAGTGACGTAGTACTTTGGCCTGCTGTTGAGCCAATGACAATAAATAAAGGCGCTTCTTGGGAGACAACCCAAAAAATCAGATTTGCATTTCTTTTCCTTTTTCTTTTTATATTTATTTGTGCCTATTTCTTTGCATTATAGTTTACATTGGGGACAATGTAAATTTTAAGTGTGGGAGAAAGGGATTTAGGATATTTGTTTTATTTTTAGGAAATTTTAAAATTTGTTTTATTTTTTTAAAAAAAAATTGTTTTATTTTTAGGGAATTTTAAATTTTTTGAATTTTGTGGGTAAATTCACTGCAAACCCTCACGAGACAAAACTCGTCCACTTGGGGTAACCTTGGGGTTTAAAGGCTTGTTGCACGTGCTAAGTGTAATCGTATTACCTACGAAAATGGGATAGTTTTTTTTTTAGGATTGAGTCAGTTGAGCAATATTTTGATTTGAATTTTAATTTTTAACCGATGATAAAATTTTAATTTTTATTTAATAACTCTTGAAAAATTGATAAATTTTGCATAATCTGAATTTTGACATTTTTGTTGGTGAGTACTTTATTTGAAATCTTTTATTTTATTATTTGAACATATCCATATGTTTGAACTAATTTTAATTTGGAGAAAATTTATATGGTTAAACGCTTATAAGAAATGTTTTTAATTCTATATCTTATTTGAACATTACTTGAAGTGAATATAAGGTAAATATAATGTGGAGAAATGATTAAGGTAATTTTTCTGGGATTATTAAATTGACCTTACCCGAAGTAGGAAAAAAAAGAAATGAAACAATTGTCATGTGGTGGGTTGAGATGGAGCGTAAAACGCACTCACTCATAAACACATGCAGCGAGATGGGGCGTAAAACGCACTCGCTGGTGAGATGGAGCATAAAATGCACTCACCATGAAAAAAAAAAGAAGAAAAAGTCTTGCTAGTGGATTTTAATAATACTTGGGAAGGTATGTAATTAAAGTTAAATCCTAGTGTGGTTAAAATATAAAACCTTTTGATCTTCTAGTTTGTATTTATCTGTATTAAATGGAAAGTGATGTGAAAATAAATGTATAGATTTTTAATATACTTTGTGATGTATTTGATTAGATGAATTGATCTAAATTTTTATTAGTTTGATATATATGAATTTTCACACACACACGAAGGATTGAGAATAAAGTGAACTTAATAATTAAGTTAAAATTTTGGATAATGTATTATTTTGAAATTTTCTAAGAGTTGTTAATTATAATCTTTGAGGCACGTTCATATTAATTTATTGCTCATGTAAAAAGTCGAGTTAGTTGAGTCGCTTTTGTCTGTTAGGCTAGTTAGATTTATTTTACTTTTGTTTATTTTTATTTTTGTTTTGTCTGAGGACGAGCAAAAAGCTAAGTGTGGGGGTATTTGATAGGGTTAAATTATACGATATTTTTATTCCATAATACTTAATTTTTATATTTATTGTGTGCTTAAATGTTTAATTATTTAGTTTATTTTGGTTTTAATAGGTTTTATAGGATTTTAGTTAATTTATGCTAATTTAGGTAATTTTATAGTAATTTTATATTTCTTTTTATTTATGCGATTTTATGTATTTTTAGTTTTTTAGGTGTTTTAGTAATTATTATGTGTTTTTATTATTTTTAGTATTTTTATATTATTTTTTTTTATTTTTTATTTTTTATTTTGTAGGAAAAATAAGCTTGGGGGCAAATCTTTAAAATCTGCAAAGTGTCAGTGGCATAATGGTAATTTTCGGCGGCAGACCGCACAATGCGCGCGTATTGGCTAATCAGCACCACGGAATCGAAACGACGCCGTTTGGCGATTAATAGAAACAGACCACGCAATGCGCGGAGAAGAGAACAAAGCAGATGCACGCGGGAGTAGGAAACGACGCCGTATTGAATGTAGATATGCGGCCGCGCAATGCACGGAGGAATGCTGACGTCATCCAGACGCGATTCCGCGTTGACCGGGTCAACTGTGGCGTGCTTGGCGCGCGGAATAGCTGGAAAATCGAATTATTTCGGGATTATTGCATTAATTTGATTCTAAATTGGATTTCTTTTTCACATTAGCTTAGGATTATTATTGTATTTCTATAAATATATTAGGAGACTCATGTTTTCAGTAGTTTTATAATTATTATCAGATTATTATATACAATTAGGAGCTCTCTCTCTCTCAGGTTTTTCTTATCCATTATTTTTATTATGTTTGGCTAATTTTATTATTCAGTTCTAGGGAATTTCAAACCCGATTGTAATTAATGGTTAAATTAATTCAATAATATTATTTATTCTTCCTCATATGAAATTATTTATGATAATCTGTTTTAATTGTTTATTTGATATTGGGTTTGATTGATTTAATTTTGGCCTGTTGAGTTGATCAAATTATTATCAATTGCTAGATTTATGAATTATATTACGTGTAATTGATATTGTTCCTAGTCGTTGGTAGTGAATAGTGATAGATGTTTATGGTCAAGCTTTTGTTTATTGTTATGGGTATCATGATGTAAGTTAAACAATCCGAGCTTATGAGATTGTTGCTTAGAATAATCTAATTTTCTTGTGATTAATGCTTCCATTATATTAAATTTAGAGAGCTTGTTCTAGGTTGTATAATGGTTAGAATCTAATGAAGAGCTTGTTTTGTTAGATTAAAATTATGGGAAATTTCGAACAGTAGAGCTTGTTGTTACCTAGGGCTATTAGTTTCATGGAAGGATAAAAATATATTTTGATTGATTGAATTATTAATTATAAGGGTAAGATTGAACCGAAGAACTGAAGTTTTTAATTTATTAATTAATTTTATTAATTTACTTTTGTTTATTTAGTTAATTATAATTAGTTCAAAACCCCCAAATCTAGTTTACATTGCATAAAAATAAATTAATCATTCTCTGTGGGTTCGACTCTTGCTTGCTATTATACTGAGTTTGTGATTGAAAGTAAAGATTAATTTTGGAGTGTTAACGACAGCTTCTGTGACGCCCCCAAATCTGGGCCCACACAGCCCAAACTTGAGTCGTCAAAAGACTACAACAAAATTATTACAACAAAGCACAACGTACAACAATACAGTGTATAATAATACACAACTAAGTCTTCACTATTATTGCCACACTATTTTACAAAACGTGAAGACTATGATAACTATTCCTCGGACCCTCACTCCATTCCCCGGCTAGACCCTGTTATGTTTTCATCTCCTGTTGAAAAACAATGGAACAAAAGAAAGGGTGAGCTCAAATAGCCCAGTAAAGAATATCATGACTAAGATAATGACGAATAAATTATCATTAGTCTTCAACAGTTGAGTTCTTGATAGAATACAATAGACTACAAGGTTTATATCAAAAACTGCAGTTAAATTCTTAAACAACGTTCAGATCAATAATAGCAGCGGAATGAGTAATCTATTAGAAGAATAATGCAGACTATAATGTCCACTCGGTTCTCTTTTTAGGAAAAACATCATCAACTTTTATCATCTGAAATATCATTAGTCAAGATAATACAAATTCACAGTTCCTGATCATAATCATGCACATCAACAGTTCATCTTTGCACTACGGGCCAAAGACATTCAATATAACACCAACGGTCATGATTATACCAGATTCAGCCTTTGGTCATAATCATACCAAACAACAGTTCATCTTTGCACTACGGGCCAAAGAGAATATTCACCACATGCCATAAAAGACACCGAACAGATGTATCGCCTTTAACCTATTATATCGCCTTTAACCTATCATCTGTTCAACAAATATATCACATCTGTGCCCCCGGCCACAGATATTCACAACAGCTTGATTTTTGGATGATTAGAATGATATAAATGATGAACAGAAGAAATAGGATAACAATAAGTATCGGAAGTTTACTTTGTACAGATTCAAATAATGTCCAAATTGTCAACATGATGTGGAGTGAAATTTAAAAATGATATTCAAGATCCACAGTTCAGAATAACGGTTACAATTCAATAGAAAGGTTCACGTAAATAGGAAGGTTCAGTTGAAATAATGAAGTTCAACTATTATGGAACATATAATATTTTCAGGAATTATAGAAGCAATAGTTCCATAATAAATTTCGATTTAGGAGTATGAAAGAAAATAATATCCCTTACCGTAGCAGGTTTGATTAACAAAAGGTGAAGGAAATTAATACAAAGGGTTATTCACCAACAGGCGGCAATCCGCTCCGTAAGGTTATTCCCACAATTTAATAGAATTTGAGTACAAAGAGTTATTCACCAAACAGGCGGCAATCCGCTCCGTAAGGTTATTCTCAGAGATTAATAATGAATGAATACGAAAGGTTATTCACCAACAGGCGGCAATCCGCTCCGTAAGGTTATTCCCACAATTTAATACATGGAAATAAAAGGCACGTCTTATGAGTAAGGAAGAAACAATATTATTATCGAGAATCAAATAATGATAATCCCTTACCATAGTACGTTTGAATAATGGAAGATGAAAAAGATGGTATCCCTTACCGTAACACGTGACTGGATATTGATTTAAATGAGGTTGATTAACTTGAACAGTACACGTATACTTATAGATCTTCACAAATACTCAAGATGACTTAAGCACACTTAGAGAGAACTTTCACAAGAAGTATTTAGAGAGAGAAAGAAAGAACAAGTAAGAAAGTTTATGAAAAATCCTTAAGTTAAGGCTTCTATTTATAGCCAAAAATCTTATCATTCATTTAATCTAAACCATTCATTTAAAGATCATATTTTAATCTACACCATCCATTTCAAATATTATATTATCTTTAATCTACACCATTCATTTCATATCACCTAATAATCACCTAACTTTATATTATAAACAAATCAATTTAATTATTCACACTTTAATCTACACCATTCATTTCATATCACCTAGTAATCACCTAACTTTATATTATAAACAAATAACTTTATCAATTCAATTATTATGACTAATTGTTATAAATACAGTATAGTTAGCTCTTAGATATCAAGTCAATAAATTAATGAAATACAACTCTTTAAATAACATCATAATAGAGATAACAATAATGTAAAATAAAGCATACGTTACTGTGTAATGACAATTATTGATTCAATAATGTGAATTACTGTGCATATGTTACTGTGACAATTATTAGGTTCAATAATTTTAAAAACAGTGCAACAACAATTATTGACTCAATGATATAAAATACAGTGTAATGACAATTATTAAATCAATAATGCAAAATACTGTGTAACAACAATTATTGAATTGATAATATAAAATATTATGCAGTGACAATTATCGATGAAATGATGCGTAACAGTTACGGTGTCAATTATCAGACCAATAATATGAGACACTATGCAATACCGTGTGTTACTGTAGAGTACCGTGTGCTACAGAAAATACCATAAACTACCGTATGCTACTATTCTTTTATCACCGGTATTTTAACAGTTCCGTTGACTATTTTTATTTAAAAAGGTTACTTCTGTCGTTTTCTATATCCGACAAATATTCCGTTGTGGGGTCCACCAATAATTTATTATTTCGGCGCCGTCGGACCAAACGAATATTCCCCGACCAAACGAATATTCCCCGACAAAGCGAATATTGTCCGACAAAATAAAATTTGCACATAACATCCTTAACTTTTAACTTTATCGATTTAACCACTTACTGTTTAAAAAAAATATTTATATGAAGAAAAATTAAATTTTGTATTTCATAAAATTCGGGGTCTTACAGCTTCCACCTAGCTTGTATAACTTAAGAGACATGTCTGCAATTCTTAGAGAATAAGTAGTCTTCAGATTCGGCAACCCAATGACATTGGTCACGGATAATTATTACAATTCATTGGGAAGAAATTTGAAAGATTCCTACACGAATTACACATCCAGCATCGTCGAACCTCTGTAGCATATCCATATGTAAATGGTCAAGTAGAAGTCATGAACAGAACTCTCTATAATGGGATAAAATGGAGACTAGAGGATGCTAAAGGAGCATGGCCTGAAGAGCTTTTACCTATGGTTATGGGCCTACCAAACCACTCCGTTGACCACTACTGGAGAGACCTCTTCAAGTTGGCTTATGGATTTGAAACCTTGATACCTATTGAGATTGGGATTCCTTCATCTCGAGTCCAGAACTTAGACAAAATTCTCAATAGCAAAAGACATCGGCAAGAACTTGAACTGTTAAAAGAAAGGTAGGACACAAAAGTACTTAAGTTAGCTGCTTACCAATAACATACGGTGAGACACTTTAACAAAAAGGTCAAAAATAGGACATTTAAAGTAGGGGATCTAGTCCTTCGGCAAGCTAAAGCCTCCACACACAAAGAAACTGGCAAGTTAATACCTACTTAGGAAGGCCCTTACATGATCGTTGAAGTATTAAAAGCTAGCACCTACGTTCAGGTAATGGATGAGAGGCCTATATCTAATACATGACATGTTATTCTACTTCAAAAATATTTCCAATAAACATATTTTATTTTGCCTTAAAGGTTATTTCCAACCAATATTATCACTTCTTCAAAAATTAATAAAACTAACATTCTTTAATTTATTACACTTAATTTATCTCTTATCCTTACCATTAATTTTATCAGCTAAGGTCCCATCTCTTTGGAAGTAAAAGATCTATTACAGAGTCATATCTTTTTGGCTATAAGTTATATCTCTTCGCCATTGCCTCTCTCAAATTTCTACGAAAGGGAAGAGCTCAAGGAAAGGTGTATGAAAGTGTCCAGCCTCAATGTTCAGATGGACAGATCTTGCTCTTCCAAGGACCCAGATTAATGGATTAAGAGAGAGAGATAAATTTATTGGAAGAATTTGTACATGAAGAGCAATTAGGGAGATGCCTGTATATAATATCTCCAACCTACAATGTTACACGGACTAGATCATAGGGGATAACACACTCAGATTCAGAACAAACGTGTTGTGACCTATCATTCTCTTCCACGTCTCTTACATGTTTAACTATATGAGTTTCATGCTCTCGATCCTCTAGATTTTTAACAATGGCCATCACTACCTCACCAACAACAGGCAAAATTAATGCCAAAATGAAGGGGGATGGAACGACTTGAATAAAATAAACACTCATAGAGATTTTTATTTTTCTGAAAGCTTGAAGGTTTAAAGAAAACTTCATCACAATCACTCCTATTTATACTAAGCCTTAGTGCATAGGATTGGTTAAATTCAAAGAGCCACAACAGTAAGTCCATCATTAAATGGGAAATAGATACAAAGGTTGTAGTGATAACGACATCATTAAATATGGAGACCATCACTGTCCCTAGACAATCGATTAGAATACCCCATAATTAACCGCTTTAAATAAAAGTCTTTTTCCAAAAGATATAATTTTGACTTGGTCACTTCACGGGACATTGAAAGCTTTGAACAGAAGATACGTACTCAACTAAAGTACAAGATACTCACGTTCGGGTACAAGATTTTGATTGATATATGTGGATTCTTGAGCTTTCCCTTAAGACTGACTTCCTTGGAATCCCGAGACATTTGGTCCTTGGTCGGAAGTCCTTGGAATCCCAAAGAAACTTTTCCTTCAGTCTGATGCCTCCGAGCTCCCGAAAGAGGTTTTACTTCAGTCTAATGCATCCGGGCTCCCGAAGGAGCTTGCCCATTTTTATTATTGTAGTCTCGGACTCCCGGAGCCTTCTATCTACTCCTCCAACCCATTTCATATCCTGAAGGAGTGGGGGACAATGTTGAGCTTCGTATTTACTAGCACTAATGGGCCGCTTGGATTAGGCTTGGCCCTATTACCCATCGTGTCTAGTGAGCACACAAGAAGGCCCTTTGGGTCCGATAGGCTTGGGCTAGAATCCTCGTCACTTTTGGATAGTTAATTAGTTACCATATACAATCTTAATTGGTATGATAGTTATCTATTTAGCAGTGATTACAATGGCGATTACTTTCTCCAACTATATTTTTGAGATACAATTCCTAATAGGAGTTTTAACCCTAAGGAATCAACTGAGTACTATAAATACATGGTTAACAATAAAGAAACACACAGATTGTTCCACCCTACTAAATATTCTTTGTATCTATTATTAACATATCTTAAAACTAGTACTTATTCTCACACCGAAAGTATCCCTTAACGGCCCAAACCGTAAGTACTTTTGGTTTTTTTTTTTGTATAGGTTTACGTCTAGACCGATGGTTAAATGTGCAGACAAATTCGAGTATGAAGGAGACATAATTAAAATTATAAAATAAAAAAAAATAGATACTTGAAGTCCATTGCTTTTCATCTATAAATAAAATGCCCATAACATGTTAATGTGTGTATTTCAATTTTATACTAATAAAAATACTCATCATGCACTTTTGCAAAATTAATTTCATATTAGCCCCAAATTATAAATACAAGGACATATGTTGATATATATTGGAGTCTCGTCTCGTAAGGGTAATCTAAAATTATTTAAAACATTATATAGAATACATGATATTTTCATTTCTAACCGGAGAGACCATACCCTAATCCGTGCCTCATGACATACTTTGACGGAGAAAGGTAATCCAAACTATTAAAGCAGTCCCACGTGAAAACTGCACCATTGTCAGGTTTATTATATATACAAACATATCTGCTGTCCGTAGACGTCTGAGTGCCGAATGCGGATATTTCGTTCCAGATATATAGTACGTGTTTGTGCGTGTGAAGATCACGGTCAGTAGCTGAACCTTAGGAATATTGTGCACATGCAAGAAAATATTTTTTCTTAGTTAAAGTTGAAGTAGTAAACGCCCAAGCAGTGGCGAAGCCAGCCACTGTTTTCAATGGGATCAAAGTTAGGTTTAAATAAAAAATAATTTATTGAGAATTAATTTTTTATAGATAATTTTTTTTTTTGGGTTGTATATAAAGTATATGTAGTTATTTTTTTCAAAAATTTGAGATATATCTTAATTTTTAATCTGTTTTAAAATTATATATATATAAAATCAACTTTAAACTATAAAACACATTAAATTCTTAACATGACATCATTTATATACTAGCTAGGTAGATCAAATATTATCATACTACTATTATTAAATTTCTAACAAATATTAAGAATATGTTAAAAATTATAGTAAAATTTTATTTTAAAGATCTTCGTCTTAGAAATATGTATATAATTTTGAAAATAATGAAGTATTTGATTAGAATAAAATTTAATCAATAATAATATTATACTCCATATTGGCCCCTAATAAGCTTGTTTAATTACAAATTTGTTCATAAATACTTGATTATTTAAATACTTGATTAAGAAATTTGTAAAATTTTAATTTAACCTAATATACTATAAAACTTGTAAAATTTTAGTGGGGTCAATTTATATCTTAAAAAATTTAAATATGTCATATATTAAATAAAAATAAATAAAAAAAGATTCAGTGGGGTCAATTGACCCCACAATCCAATACCTAGCTTCGCCCCTGCGCCCAAGCATATGATTTACTGGAGTAATGTAAAGAACACGAACAATTTTGCAGATTTTCACATTGGTGGTCATCTACGAGAACTATTTTTAAAACGTAGATTATATAGTTTAGGGGTGTTCAATCAGTACGAACCGGATTAAACCGTATCGGTACCGGTATCGTACTGAACTGAACTGATATCAGTTGAACCTGTATACTAAATCGGTTAGTCCGTTCGGTATCGATTTTTATCGAAAAAACCCGAATGTTATTATTATTATTTTTATTATTAATATTATTATTATTTAATAATAATAATAATAATAACTATAAAAAAAAATTGATATAACCGGCACGATTTGGTATATACAGGACCCCCAAAATGCCGAATCAGTTGGTACCAGTATTCCAGACCTATCGTTTTTATTTTGAACCGATCGGTTCGAATTGATCTGATTCACCTAAAAAATCGATTGTACCAAAACTTTTGATCACCCTTATATATATACCCATAACCAAGGGAGGGACCGAACCATTATAGGGTGCCGAGTTCAGGGCTATCTTGAATTTTGACAAAAAACTTAAGCCTATAAAATTTTGACATTTTTACCTCAATCACTACAAGATTTATGAATATTATATATATAATATTTTTCCAACAAAAAATATGAGATAGTATTTTATCTATTTTAAATATAAAAATTATTTTAATTTTTTAGTCAATTATATATGTGTGTGTGTGTAAGCATGTCACTTTAAATGTGGTGGGTCTAGATAGTTAGAGTAGAGGTTGTACGTACTAGCAGCTCGTTACTGATACCGGGGATGCCGACTTCTAACAACCATAGACTATGAATGACGAAGCTATACACAAATTTTAGGAGAGAAAAAAAATAATAAATGATAATAATGTGATGATAGTTAATTATACAAGTCTAGTATAGGCTGTAATGTTACATCTTAAGTGGGCCATGCATATTATTGTTATTATTACTGTTATGGTGATCAATATTTCTTATAATGTGAATGTTTTTCGTATGTACAGCTAATTTAGCTTCATTACACGAGAAAAGACAGATATCGAAAATATTCCTCCATGCAAGAGAGAAAAGAAAAAGTAAATATTGATTGTTTAATAATATTGCATGTATGACTTTACAGAAAGCGATTAGCTTTGCTTTTAAAAGCAATAATATTGATTGTGGGCACCATTGATGAAAATGAAAGCAAATAGTACTATTACTCCATAACACACATGTCACCAAAGGAAGAGGAACAGGGCCTTCCAAAAAGTCGCCCATGGATTTCGGGAATCGCGAAAAGTCATATGTTCTTGCTCGCCGACATCATATATACCATAGTAGTTTTACATGAGATCATACATATATATATATATACATATATATATATATATATATATATATATAACAAATTATGGTTATGTGCCAAATCTTTTACCATTTTATATAAAATTTAGCGATGAGATTTTTAAAATAAATATACAGTGGTAATTAACTCTATATTACAAAAAGTATAAGACATTTTTTATCATATTCAATACAGTACATACAGAAAATGAGAGAATAAAAACTAATCACCCGTATGCAAGACATAAATTGTAATGAGCGATTCGTGTTTTTATTTTAAAAAAATGATGATTAACAATTTGATGATAATCATAAAATTCTCATATTCATGTGGAATGTACAAGAAAGCAGGATACCAGTGGGGTCCAAAATTAAAGCTAACATATGGGAGCAGCTGTGGTGAGACCGTAAATGTTGCGATGGTCCCATCAAGAACGTTGCAGACAATACATAGTTTAGCTGGTAGTAGAGTATAATATAATATAATAAATAGAGAATAGAGAGAGTTAAAAGATAAAAAAAATTATTAAATATTTTTAATATATGTTTTATATTATTTGTGTTATTATTTTTATATTTAAAATAAAATATCTCATTTAAATATTAAAATAATATAAAATATCACATAACACGTAATTAAAATTATTAAATAATTACTCCAAAAATGGCAAAATCATCAGAGACTTTCATTCTCCAATATATTATTTGAGAATCAAATTTAAAACTCTTATCCTGTCAAACTAAAGAGTAGGATTAGTAGTATATGTATATACTACATATTTTCTTGCTTTCGATTTGTCCGTTCATCATGCATGCAATAATATATATATATATATAGATTAAATGTGTATAATATATATTAGACTAACTCTTGGACGACTGGTCACATACATCTAAATTACATATAAATCACTGAATTCTGTAAAAAAAAATAAAATTAAGAATAAATATTATAAATATTTTAAGAGTAAAAAAAAAAAAACTTAGCACCGAGGTCGGCGGGAATGCTGGTTGCGAGAAAATTGGATCAGCGATCGCATGTCAGTTGCTAATAGTTACACGTCAACATGTATCAGCGACCGCAAGCGATCGCCAGAGCGATCTCTGATGAAAATTAATCTCTATCAGAAATGTAACAATCGACAGAAAAGAAAAAAGAAGAAACACAAAAGAAGGGAAGAAAAAAAGAGAGAGATAGATAGAACAGAGCGATTGCACCTTCCCATCGCCGTCGTCATCGTACCCTCCACCGCCGCACCTCTGCACCCATCTCAACCTTTACTGTAAAAGGTACTCCTCGTGATTATTTGTTTGATTAATTAATTAGTACTCCCAGAATAATAGTTGGATTCCCTATTGAACTCCTCATTGTTACATTAACTCCTCATGATTATTTGATTATTTAACATGAATTTGTTTTTATAATACTGGGTATTGTTTGGTTCAAATAGATTATCCCACATATTGAACTGGGTGAGTATTAGTCATTAAGTACTTGTGAGATTAGAAATTAAGTTGGGTTTGTATTGTGATTGTGTACGATTTTTGGAATGCAATATAGAGTTGTTTGTTTATTTTCTTTGCAATGCTAGCTAGTCGTGGTTTATAGAATGATTGAAGTTCTATAATTTGCATTCTGTTCAAGAGTCAAAATTGAGCATAATTTTTTTTATGGAGTGGAGCGCATCTACAGTTCCCCTGAGTCAATACAATGTTATATCGTGGTCTTTGTTCTTCTTAAATTACCTTAACACTGTTGTGAAGTTCTAAACATTTTTTTAGTAAGTAAAGCTTATTCCATATCTAGTTCACTACAAAAAAATAGTCCATCAGTGACCAAACTCATTGTTTGTCTATTTTTAACTTAGAATTTCACACGCAAATATACGTGATCGAATAACACTATAATGGCAAGTAAAGTATCATTCTCACAGATCATAGAGAATTATAAATAATTATTATCAAATACTAATTTTGTATCAAATTAATTTATTTAAACAAACGCAATAAAATATAAAATAAAAACTAATTAAATTTAACAACTAAATTAATTTAAATTACTAGGATTAAATCAGATGTTAAATACTTAATATTATAATTTTTCTCAATACTTTATTTAAATCTCTTCATTCCCTTTTTAATTAATTAATTATATTAAATTATTAATCGAGAATTCTTTATAGTATTTATATGTTTCTTCCGATAGTCATATAAACAAATCTTTCTAAATCTGATCCTAAGGCAACAGAACTAAAGATGAACACTCTAATTAATTAAATCACTATATTCCTATGTGAAATATGTTAATTACAATATTAAGCTCAAATTCTCTTTAAAGCTGCAAAAGATACATAGGTATATTCTTATCCTATATACTAATCATAAAAACCCTTTCAGATTCTATGAACATATGTTATTATATTCAGATCTAAATTTATACTCCATATCCCAATTTTGTATAGATTATCCTATTAATTACATGCACTTAATTAATTACATGAATGCCAAAAATATGATAAACAATTCATATATAATCATTGCTAATTAAAAAAAAAACAAATTAAATTATACACACATTTGGTTCAATTATAATCTCAAATAAAAATTATTCATAACAAAATAATAAATTAACTACAAATAACCCAACATCTCAAAATTATAAAAATAAAAAGAAAAGAAAATAATCAAATTTGTGTATTGATATTCGTCTATCACTTGAATCACAATATTCAATTCTTAAGCTTCACTTTCAATTCTTGAATCTTTCGAATTGAATATTTATTTCAAAACTAATAAAATTAATCTACTATATTCTAATTCTACGTTAATAATCTGCTAATGTGCTGAAAATAAGAGTCTTATAGAGTATTTTATAAGAGTACATTAAAAATTCTAAGCAAAAGTGGAAAAAAAATCCAATTTGAAATCAAATAATAGCTTTAAATTTTGATTAATTCTGTTTTCTGCCATTAATGCGCTACCAAACAGCCCCTTGGCTCTGCCAGCTAGTTACAACTAATGAAACGCGCTAAGCAAAACGACACAGTTTAATTAAATGATAACTCAAGTGTTCGCGCAATGCACACCACCTTGCTGCTGAACTCCTACCACGCATGGAGCGGTCAACTGATATTCTCCTAGATCAGACGGCGTTATTTGGTTGCAGCTTTGTTGCTCATATGCCGCGCCTGGAGCGCTTGATTCCCAGCCTGCTTTGATAATTCTGGTTTTGCAAGCAGACCTGTTTATTTACCAAATTGTCATTCCTTTGCTGAAGATTTATCGTTTTGTCATCAAAGTTTAATTTCCACTGCGAATCCCCAACCACCGCCCTACTATGCTACCACCTCACTAGTGTCCACCCAACCCAGCCACTAGTTTGTTTGTTTTTATTATTATTATTGTGCTTGAATCTTAATTTATTAGTATTACATTTGGTCATATATATATATATATATATATATATATATATATATATATATATATATATATATATATATATATATTGATTATATATTGTTCTGTTGTGGAAATATTACACATTGTTTATATAATTTTGGTTGTGTGAATGTGTTATTATGATTTAATTTTAAATATTATATTATATTATGTACATTAATATAGTAAAGTAAAAATGAAAGAAAAAATAAAAAAATGTCTAATACTAAATACAAATAATATAATATGATATGATATAATTTAAAATAAAATAAACTTACTATTATTTAAAATTAAAATATAATAATATAATATGATATAATATAATATAATATAATTAAAATGAAAGAGAAAATAAAAAAAAATACAAATACTATAATATTATATAATTTAAAATAAATAAAAATAATAAAATAAAATAATAAACATGTGTTATTCTTTTGTTTTATAGACCCGTTTGGACGAGAATGCGTGAATACATTTTAATATTATTTTCTTCATCCTTTTCTACCTTTGTTTTATTTTTTATTTTTTTAATGACTATATGCATGGATGTTTATATTGTGATGACCTATGTGTATAGATTTTACGTTGGTTTGTTTATATTTCAATTTGAATGGATTGTATTATATATTTTTAGATATAATGAATAAATTAGTTGACATATAAATACGTGTTGGAGTTACTGTGTGTGTGTGTGTGTGTGTGTGTATATATATATATATATATATATATGAATTGTCGTGTGTTGGGATAGAAAACAGGTATAAACAGGTACAATTATTTTTGGGAAATCCACAAAGCAGATAAAAAAAAATTAGTATCAGCGATCGCGTGCAGTCGCTAATGGCTTTCAGTGACTAAAAAAGTCATTTTTATAAATAAAAATTTAATTCCTATTAGCAATCGCGTGCGGTTGCAAATATATTTTTTCATCGACCACTATTCGGTCGCTGATGGTAGTCGCTGACACGTGGCACCACGTCAGACTGAGTTGACTCATTTTAATGATGACGTCGATCACTTATTAGCGATCGCTGATAAGGTGGTCGCCAACATCCAGTTAGCGACTAGATTATCTACAACCGTTAATAGCGATCACTGGCGATCGCTAATACGTATCTCCGACCGAGAACGCTTGTTTATACACGGTCGCAGATAGACTATTTTTTTGTAGTGGTTATCACATCTTTTATCTATAAAAAATTCTTGTTATCATATCAGTAATTCATAACATCAGTATATTTCTCTATCCATTGAGTATAACATTTTATTTTTTTATTAATACATTGTTTCTTCAATCTTTGTTATCTTATTACAACTTTAATAATATAAATGGATAATCCCAAACAAGTAGAAGGAGTGTTCATTGCCAAAATAAATTATTATTTAGATTCATGGATATAGTTATTAAATTCACTTTTCTCGCAAGTTTAGCCTTTGACTTACATCGTATCTGCTTGATTACTTTTCCTATTTTGAACGTTTTAGGAACCTTTAGAAATCATTTTCTTATCTGCTAGGAATCTTTCTTAGTCTGAGACACTTGAATGTTCAAACTTACGAGTTATGGTTCCTCATAATGAATTCCCATGTAAAGACCTCTAATTTCTAAAAACTGAAGAAAAAAAAGTTTCTGGATGATGGCTAATATGTTTTTCTTAAAGCAATTACATGTTTACATCTATAGAATATCTGAATATCACAGTTGTCGCACGTTGTTGCTAGGGTACGTGTAAGACCCCGAATTTTATGAAATACAAAATTTAATTTTTCTTCATATATTTAATTTTTCTTCTGAAACAGTAAGTAGTTAAATTGATAAAGTTAAAAGTTAAGGATGTTATGTGCAAATTATATTTTGTCGAGCAATATTCACTTTGTCGGGGAATATTCGTTTGGTCGGGGAATATTCGTGCCGTACGACGGCGCCGAAATAACAAATTATTGGTGGACCCCACAACGGAATATTTGTCGGATATAGAAAACGACAGAAATAACCTTTTTAAATAAAAATAGTCAACGGAATTGTTAAAATACCGGTGATAAAAGAATAGTAGCATACGGTAGTTTATGGTATTTTCTGTAGCACACGGTACTCTACAGTAACACACGGTATTGCATAGTGTCTCATATTATTGGTCTGATAATTGACACCGTAACTGTTACGCATCATTTCATCGATAATTGTCACTGCATAATATTTTATATTATCAATTCAATAATTGTTGCTGCACTGTTTTTAAAATTATTGAACCTAATAATTGTCACAGTAACATATGCACAGTAATTCACATTATTGAATCAATAATTGTCATGACATAGTAACGTATTTTTCTTTTACATACTTTCTGCATTATTGTTATCTCTATTACGGTGTTATTTAAACAGTTGTATTTCATTAATTAATTGACTTGATATATAACTCAGAAAGCTAACTATACTGTATTTATAACAATTAGTCATAATAATGAATAAGTGTGAATTATTGTTGAATAATTGAATTGATAAAGTTATTTGTTTATAATATAAAGTTAGGTGATATGAAATGAATGGTGTAGATTAAAGTGTAAATTATTGTTGAATAATTTGTTTATAATATAAAGTTAGGTGATATGAAATGAATGGTGTAGATTAAAGTGTAAATTATTGTTAAATAATTTGTTTATAATATGATATGAAATGTATGGTATAGATTAAAGTGTAAATTATTGTTGAATAATTTGTTTATAATATAAAGTTAGGTGATATGAAATGAATGGTATAGATTAAAGTGTGAATTATTGTTGAATAATTGAATTAATAAAGTTATTTATTTATAATATAAAGTTAGGTGATATGAAATGAACGGTTTGGATTAAATTGGAAAATCTTGGATATGATAAGATTTTTGGCTATAAATAGAAGCCTTAACTTAAGGATTTTTCATAAACTTCCTTACTTGTTCTTTCTTTCTCTCTCTAAATACTTCTTGTGAAAGTTCTCTCTAAGTGTGCTTAAGTCATCTTGAGTATTTGTGAAGATCTATAAGTGTACGTGTACTGTTCAAGTTAATCAACCTCATCCAGTCACGTGTTAAAGTAAGGGATTATCATTATTTGATTCTCGAAAATAATATTGTTTCTTTCTTACTCATAAGATGTGTCATTTATTTCCATGTATTAATTTGTGAGAATAACCTTACGGAGCGGATTACCGCCTGTTGGTGAATAACCTTTCGTATTCATTCCTTATTAATCTCTGAGAATAACCTTACGGTGCGGATTATCGCATGTTTGGTGAATAACTCTTTGTACTCAAATTCTATTAAATTGTGGGAATAACTTATGGCGCGGATTACCGCCTGTTGGTGAATAACCCTTTGTATTAATTTCCTTCACCTTTTGTTAATCAAACCTGTTACGGTAAGGGATATTATTTTCTTTCATACTCCTAAATCGAAATTTATTATGGAACTATTGCTTCTATAATTCCTGAAAATATTGTATGTTCCATAATAGATGAACTTCATTATTTCAACTGAACCTTCCTATTTTACGTGAACCTTTCTATTGAACTGTAACCGTTATTCTGAACTGTGGATCTTGAATATCATTTTTTTTCACTCCACATCATGTTGGCAATTTGAACATTATTTGAATCTGCACAAAGTAAACTTCTGATACTTATTGTTTATCATGTTCTTCTGTTCATCATTTGTATCACTGTTATTTGTATTAATCATCAAGATTCAAGCTGTTGTGAATATCTGTGGCCGGGGGCACAGATGTGATATAATTGTTGAACAGATGATAGGTTAAAGGCGATATACTAGGTTAAAGGCGATACATCTGTTCGGTGTCTTTTATGGCACGTGGTGAAAGTTCTCTTTGGCCCATAGTGCAAAGATGAACTGTTGGTTGGTATGATTATGACCAAAGGCTGAATCTGGTATAATCATGACCGTTGGTGTTATATTGAATGTCTTTGGCCCGTAGTGCAAAGATGAACTGTTGATCTGCATGATTATGACCAGGAACTGTGAAGTTGTATTATCTTAACTAATGGTATTTCAGATGATAAAAGTTGATGATATTTTTACTAAAAAGAGAAGCGAGTGGACATTATAGTCTACATTATTCTTCTAATAGATTGTTCATTCCGCTGCTATTATTGATCTGAACATTGTTTAAGAATTTAACTACAGTTTTTGATATAAACCTTGTAGTCTATTGTATTCTATCAAGAACTCAACTGTTGAAGGCTAATGATAATTTATTCGTCATTATCTTAGTCATGATATTTCTTACTGGACTATTTGAGCTCACCCTTTCTTTTGTTCAATTGTTTTTCAACAGGAGATGAAAACGTAACGGGGTCTAGCCGGGGGATGGAGTGAGGGTCCAAGGAATAGCTATCATAGTCTTCACGTGTTGTAAAATAGTGTGGCAATAATAGTGAAGACTTAGTTGTGTATTATTATACACTGTATTATTGTACGTTGTGCTTTGTTGTAATAATTTTGTTGTAGTCTTTTGACGACTCAAGTTTGGGCTGTGTGGGCCCAGATTTGGGGGCGTCACAGTACATATTTTAGAAAATATTTTTTTTATATTACAGTCATGGTATTATTATAAGAGCATGTGATTAATATATATACATATATATAGACTCTGAGTTATATTTGTAGGAGGTTACGTCCAAGGGTCAGCCTATCCATTAGCTAGATATGTATGTGGCCACCCACGATGGTCTTCCTGAGGTTCTCCAGATAGCTGCAAATATCTATAACATAGATATGTTGTTTATAATTTTTAATGTTACTCATTCTTTAGCCTAGTTATTATCATATTTAATTTGTAACCTGATGACAAGAGACTTATAACATATTACTAGACGAGCGTTATCTTGCTGGCATCCCGAGGCCGCCAATAAATTAAAAATTATGGGAGAGAGCATCGATTGTGTAGAAGAACTATGTCAAATGCCAAGGACAACGATGCCACCCGACTAAAGTGGCACATGCAGCTCTGCTAGCCAGTCAACTCAGTCATCATATCAGTCGACGCCGCATACAGCTGCTGACTATGTGAGAGAAATATGTCGAGATCGTGATCTTCTTCGTACACTGGGCATGTGTAAGACCCCGAATTTTATGAAATACAAAATTTAATTTTTCTTCATATAGATATTTTTTAAACAGTAAGTGGTTAAATCGATAAAGTTAAAAGTTAAGGATGTTATGTGCAAATTTTATTTTGTCGGACAATATTCGCTTTGTGGGGGAATATTCGTTTGGTCTGACGGCGCCGAAATAACAAATTATTGGTGGACCCCACAACGGAATATTTGTCGGATATAGAAAACGACAGAAATAACCTTTTTAAATAAAAATAGTCAACGGAATTGTTAAAATACCGGTGATAAAAGAATAGTAGCATACGGTAGTTATTGGTATTTTCTGTAGCACTCGGTACTCTACAGTAACACGCGGTATTGCATAGTGTATCATATTATTGGTCTGATAATTGACACCGTAACTGTTACGCATCATTTCATCGATAATTGTCACTGCATAATATTTTATATTATCAATTCAATAATTGTTGTTACACAGTATTTTGCATTATTGATTTAATAATTGTCATTACACTGTATTTTATATCATTGAGTCAATAATTGTTGTTGCACTGTTTCTAAAATTATTGAACCTAATAATTGTCACAGTAACATATGCACAGTAATTCACATTATTGAATCAATAATTGTCATTACACAGTAACGTATGCTTTATTTTACATTATTGTTATCTCTATTATGATGTTATTTAAACAGTTGTATTTCATTAATTTATTGACTTGATATCTAAGAGCTAACTATACTGTATTTATAACAATTAGTCATAATAATTGAATTGATAAAGTTATTTGTTTATAATATAAAGTTAGGTGATTATTAGGTGATATGAAATGAATGGTGTAGATTAAAGTGTGAATTATTGTTGAATAATTGAATTGATTTGTTTATAATATAAAGTTAGGTGATTATTAGGTGATATGAAATGAATGGTGTAGATTAAAGTGTGAATTATTGTTGAATAACTAAATTGATTTGTTTATAATATAAAGTTAGGTGATTATTAGGTGATATGAAATGAATGGTGTAGATTAAAGATAATATAATATTTGAAATGGATGGTGTAGATTAAAAGATGATCTTTAAATGAATGGTTTAGATTAAATGAATGATAAGATTTTTGGCTATAAATAGAAGCCTTAACTTAAGGATTTTTCATAAACTTCCTTACTTGTTCTTTCTTTCTCTCTCTAAATACTTCTTGTGAAAGTTCTCTCTAAGTGTGCTTAAGTCATCTTGAGTATTTGTGAAGATCTATAAGTATACGTGTACTGTTCAAGTTAACCAACCTCATTTAAATCAATATCCAGTCACGTGTTGAGGTAAGGAATATCATCTTCTTTCATATTCTATTGTTCAAACTTACTATAGTAAGGGATACCATCTTTTTCATCTTCCATTATTCAAACATACTATGGTAAGGGATTATCATTATTTGATTCTCGATAATAATATTGTTTCTTCCTTACTCATAAGACGTGCCTTTTATTTTCATGTATTAAATTGTGGGAATAACCTTATGGAGCGGATTGCCGCCTGTTGGTGAATAACCTTTCGTATTCATTCATTATTAATCTCTGAGAATAACCTTACGGAGCGGATTGCCGCCTGTTTGGTGAATAACTCTTTGTACTCAAATCCTATTAAATTGTGGGAATAACCTTACGGAGCGGATTGCCGCCTGTTGGTGAATAACCTTTCGTATTCATTCATTATTAATCTCTGAGAATAACCTTACGGAGCGGATTGCCGCCTGTTTGGTGAATAACTCTTTGTACTCAAATTCTATTAAATTGTGAGAATAACCTTACGGAGCGGATTGCCGCCTGTTGGTGAATAACCCTTTGTATTAATTTCCTTCACCTTTTGTTAATCAAACCTGCTACGGTAAGGGATATTATTTTCTTTCATACTCCTAAATCGAAATTTATTATGGAACTATTGCTTCTATAATTCCTGAAAATATTATATGTTCCATAATAGTTGAACTTCATTATTTCAACTGAACATTCCTATTTACGTGAACCTTTCTATTGAATTGTAACCGTTATTCTGAACTGTGGATCTTGAATATCATTTTTAAATTTCACTCCACATCATGTTGACAATTTGGACATTATTTGAATCTGTACAAAGTAAACTTCCGATACTTATTGTTATCCTGTTTCTTCTGTTCATCATTTATATCATTCTAATCATCCAAAAATCAAGCTGTTGTGAATATCTGTGGCCGGGGGCACAGATGTGATATACTTGTTGAACAGATGATGGGTTAAAGGCGATATAATAGGTTAAAGGCGATACATCTGTTCGGTGTCTTTTATGGCACGTGGTGAATGTTCTCTTTGGCCCGTAGTGCAAAGATGAACTGTTGTTTGGTATGATTATGACCAAAGGCTGAATCTGGTATAATCATGACCGTTGGTGCTATATTGAATATCTTTGGCCCGTAGTACAAAGATGAACTGTTGATGTGCATGATTATGATCAGGAACTGTGAATTTGTATTATCTTGACTAATGATATTTCAGATGATAAAAGTTGATGATGTTTTTCCTAAAAAGAGAACCGAGTGGACATTATAGTCTGCATTATTCTTCTAATAGATTACTCATTCCGCTGCTATTATTGATCTGAACGTTGTTTAAGAATTTAACTGCAGTTTTTGATATAAACCTTGTAGTCTATTGTATTCTATCAAGAACTCAACTGTTGAAGACTAATGATAATTTATTCGTCATTATCTTAGTCATGATATTCTTTACTGGGCTATTTGAGCTCACCTTTTTTTTTGTTCCATTGTTTTTCAACAGGAGATGAAAACATAACAGGGTCTAGCCGGGGAATGGAGTGAGGGTCCGAGGAATAGTTATCATAGTCTTCACGTTTTGTAAAATAGTGTGGCAATAATAATGAAGACTTAGTTGTGTATTATTATACACTGTATTGTTGTACGTTGTGCTTTGTTGTAATAATTTTGTTGTAGTATTTTGACGACTCAAGTTTGGGCTGTGTGGGCCCAGATTTGGGGGGCGTCACAGCATGCATCTGCAATAGCTGAATCTTGATGAGAATTAGCAGATGCAGTAACGACAACAGTATATGGCGACGAGGTAATCTTACTACTTAGTGCAATCAAATTAGTCACTTATATATATACTATATATTTAACATGTATTACTCTGTTGTAATAGGCCCATTTAGACGATGATGCATGACGATATTTTTGTATTATCTTGATCTTATTCTACCTTTGTACTATTTTTTTTAACGACTATATACATGAATGCTTATATTGTGATGACATTTGTATATAGATTTTACTTTGGTTTATTTATATTTCAATTTGGATGGATTGTATTATACATATATTTATATATATTGAATAAAGTTGATATTAACACATGTGTGAGAGTTACTTTATATATATGAACTGTTGTGTGTTGGGATATAAAGCAAATATAAAACAGATATAATTTTTTTGAGAAATTCATAAAATAAGCATTTATTTATTTATTATTAGCAACCGCATGGGATCGCTAATAGCTTTCAGCAACCGTCACATCAACGATGGTTGCCCGTTGTTGAAACCTTTAGCGTCTGCAGTGGTTGCTAATGGTAGTCGCTGACACGTGGCACCACGTCACTTTGAAAGCTGACGCAGACTAGCAACGATTGCGGTCGCTGATAGGTCGGTCGCCGACGTCCATTTAGCGACCAGATAATTTACGACCACTATTAGCAACCACAGTCGGCTGCAGATACCTATCTAGCGACTGATAGTAGTCGCTGATAGGTGATCACAGATAGACTATTTTTTGTAGTGTTAGCTCTTTTCTCAATCTTGAAAATAACTGATCATCCCTTTTCGAATTTGTTGGCCTTTGAATGATTAAGTACCTTGTTACTTTCACATTTCTTTCTTTCAAATTACACCCTTACCCGGGCCCTGGGCCCCTCCCCCTCCCTCTCCATTCCTTCCAAATCAATTAAATAGTAATTATTTACTATTATATATTAGAATTAATTACATTTTTTTAAATTAATTAAAAAAAATTAAAGTTTAAAATAAAAGTAATTTATTTAAATTTTAAAAATAATAAATATTATAATGTAATAGTTTTTTTAAATACTTTATTGTTATTGCTTGATTTTGTTCACTCGCTAAAATACCAAAATACGAACTACTTGCACAAGGAACAATCACGTTACCATAGAAACTTGACGGCTTGGACCGTCGGGGAATAGCACCGGTGTGAGAATCAGTACAGGCCAAAAGAGATAACAATGGAAAGATATAATTTGATAGAAAATAATAAAAATATGTATGTAATTATTGTGTACCGTAATTTCATTCTTATGACTATATTTATAGATCTTATGCCCGTTTGAGACCAAATAAGAATGAAAGTCCTTATCAGAATCCCCTTATAACTGTAATTTATAATTGATTGGATCCTTAATAGATTAAACTTTCTTATCCTCTTTAAATCAGGAAACCCGATTCTATATTAATATGGACTATGACACTTCTAAAATAAGCCGCAAAAAAATATAATATAGGGGCCCGACCGCCCTTAAACTTCGCACCCATCATTAATTTATGTTAAAATCGCTTAAACCCTTCATTTTTATATTACTTTCACGGATCTATTCTAGCTCTCTAGTCTATTTCTCTAAGAAAACAGAAATACTCTTTCTCGGCATCTCCTTGCAATATCCAAATCTCCCTTTATCTCACCAACCCCATTCAATGTAGGAAACTTCATCTTAATGTAGGGGATCGACGGAATAGCATGCAGTGCAGATAGGGTGGTACATCCCAAAATGACATTATATGCAGAATCAACCTAAACAACGAATTTTTTTACCTTGATTTACATCTGCTGGGGAGCTATGCCGAAGATTATTGGTAGCTCAATTGTACCGACCACATGCACTGGTTCGTTTTCAAATCCATATAGAGGTGACTCTTGGCCAACCTCCATTTTTACTCCCTCCAAGTCCATCCGTTGGTAGGCATGGCTATACAGTACGTCCACAGATGACCCATTATCTATCATAATTCACTTCATATCCATCAGGTTGACCTTTGTTGTAATAACCAAAGCCCCTTCACGAGGTTTTATTGTATCGGAAAGATAGTCTTCATCCGAGAAGGAGATCACTGTGTTGGGAAAAAGCATTTCCACTTTAACTGCCTATTCCGAGATCGACATCACCGTATCTGAAACTGATCGACGCTTTTTCCTAGAGTGTCTTTTAACAAATCCTCTAGTAATTACATCAATTACCCTTCTCGGTCGATCGTCCCGATCTCCATCCTGATTTGTTCATCCTGGGTTGACCTTGAGCTGGAGCCTCAAGTCTTATAACATACTGAATAACTTCTCCCTTTTGGACATTCTTCTCTATAAGATCCTTCAAATCCTATAACACCATTCAGTTGAATGTCCGACTGCCTGATGGTAGTTGTAGAATAACTTCTTATTTCCCTTATAAGTATGACCCCTTGGCCGTGGAGGTTCGAATAATGGTTTACCCTTAATCCCCTCTAAAATTTGTACCCTATTAGTATTCAAAGGAGTATACACCTTATTCTCCGAATTTGGTCAAAAGGGCGGTTTGTCAAATTTTGGGGGATTCACATTCGGCCCAATATGATCCCATACCTCAGGCATTGCTTCATTATTTTTGGACCGATCTGTCTACTTCGAATTCTGATTCAAACTTGACATTGCTTCCTCAATTACTATAAAGTTCTCCGCTCACTCATAAGCATCTGACTAGTCCTTCGATGGGTTGAACATGATATCCTTCATAAGCTTTCGTGATCGACCGATATCCAATCCTGTAGTAAAAAATCCCCAAGCTTAAGTCATATTGAGGTCGATAAATGTGTCTACTGCCTCTTTGAACTTCTGTACATACTGACTCAAGGTTTTGTTGGGCTTCTGTTTGATTTGCATTAAAGAAGCAGTGAGCTTTCCCCTTCTTCTGTTACTCCCAAATCGATCATGAAATTTATTGCACAACTCCCTCCAAGAATTGATGTAATTCGGCGGTAAAGACATGATCCCTGCCTTCGAATATTGTGATAGATATTTGACACATCCCTGCCTCCGAATGATTGTAGTACTGCATGATGTGCTCATAGGAATGTGTGTGATCATATAGATCTCTAGTGTCATCATATGTCTCGAGTGTACGTGGTGGTAACTTCTTGTTTGAATCATCCCTTTCCTAATCAATGGTAAGTGAAAAAAAAAAAACTTCGGGTCTTGAGGCTTTTGATCCGACTGCACCTTTGCCGACTTTCGTTCCAACTCTGTTATCCTCTGCATAACTAGATTAGGGACACCCGATTGAGGAGTTCTGTTGCGCCGATCCTAAACTAGGTTAAGAGACCTAGCCTGCCTTATATCCTTTCTCCTTATATTACCATTATCCCTATCATAGTTTGGTTGTCGTCTTGTGTGGGAGACTCTTTCCCGATAAGGAGACCTATAATTAAAGGTCGTCCTGCCTTATTTCTTTATGCCTCATTTCTCTATACATGTTCTCGTCGTGATGATGCTCCTTAGAATTACCTCTTTGGTAGGATGTTGCCTCACCCTACTCTGACTTTGTGGTGTGACTTCCCGTGATCCTCTGATTGTGGTTGGAAGATCATCATTTTTTTCTAACTCTGATAAAAGTGCGCTCCACTCCTGCAGTTAAAGGTGCAAAGCTTCCAATGCGTCCTCAGCCTTCTTAATTTTTTGCCTTTTAATAATTTTTCGTTAATCCAGCCTACTGGATTCCCTGTCTCGATCTCCATGAGCAGGGGGACCGATTGTTTACTCCTCTCCTATATAGATTAGGATTTGGTAAATTTGGAGGAGTAAACAACTGACGTCTTATTGGAGCCTATTGTGTCACCATGGGCTTAGTCCTTTGAGTGGATGGACCAAGCCTATCTTTAACAGAACCATGAACGTTACAAGCATACGGTACCACTGATGAACCCGCCTAATCTAGCACTTGATCACTTGATCACCCTTATTCGCCATGAACGGTATTAAAACTCTACTTAATGATTTTATGAACAAAATTTAATCGAAGAGGATATTATTATTATTATTAACTTAAAATTTATTTTAAAAAGTAAAACTGGTCAGTTCAGTGATGCATTTGTAAACCCAAGTCGACAATTGAATAAAAATAATATTTTTTTAATCATTCTGTTAAAAGTCAATTCGGTCTAACGGAATTTCTGACGATTTGTAAAAAATAAACAATTCAATGAATTGACTATAATTTTTTTTAATTTAATGATATATTTGTAAATCGAGCTTGAGTACACGGGGAAAGTATATTTAACGCCCTTTTAGACCGCTTTAGTTCATCTATGGCCTTCAGCTTAGGATCGGAATTAGAGTAACATTATCCCCTTTTTCAAAACATGTAGGTTTTACGTTTGTATTAGAAAGAAAGAAGGCTTCTTTCTTTATCCAAAAAATAATGAGGCATGTTTTTCAATATTGTAGTATTATGTATATGATTTTTTTAATTTTATTTTCACAAATAAATTTGACATTTTTAGGAGACCTTCCCTCATAAGATTAGTGAGTTACAAACTCAATCATATGAAAAAGTTCTTGCGGAATGATTTATTTCTGAAAATAACAATTTTCTACAAATAAACTAACTACTAATACACACATACGAGAAACATCTCCACTGGAGTGAGAAATGAGACTTTAAATTATACATTCGCCTTAGAATATATATAAAATCATTTGCCTCAATATAAAAAATTAAATATTTATACAGTTTTATGCATTTATACATGCATATATATTACTCCTAGATTTTTACTAGTCCTTAATTAATAAAAGTTACCATAATATAAAAATTCAATGGTGAAATTTGTCATGGGAGCCAATCACAAGACTGGGAATGAAAATTGTAAGGAAAAGTAGTAAAGATTGGAAAAGTTGGTGTTGGTGCATAATTATTTATAAAGTGCGAATAGATACTTTTAAGGTTCCATACTAGCTCTTAATTAGAATGTACAAGCACTGTCCAAATAACCAAGAATTAGAAGACATTATTATAGGTAGTCACTGAGCAGGTGCAACATAAATCCCTTTATCAAATTAAAAGCGAATTATCTCAACATAATATAATGTTTATGGCATCGTAGATGGGACCTGGGACCCAACCACCAATACAAAAAACAGGCAGGCAGGCAGGCACAAAGTGGGTATCATCCAGCCATGATATACAAATTTCCAATCTGCTTTTGCATATGTTTTCATAGAGATGTCTCGCCGAAATTCATACCTTCTTTCAGTTAAAGGTGAAATTCTAAGATGGTGGAATTGATCCCAAATCAATCTGCACTACCGGTGCACTATAGAAAGGCACACCCTTTGGGGGATATTCAGTGGTAATTAGATGGATGGTGCACAAGGCATAGTACAAACAAAATCAATTAAACATCTATATTATTAAAGGTGAAGAAAAAGTTCAACCGTTTTGTTGAATTGCTCTAAAAAAAAATCGAATAAAATACTCTCTCATTTTTAAATTATATGATCATTGTTGAAGTTTGAATGTAAATTTGAGATACTTTTATACTCAAAATTAAGATAACTCATTAAAAATTATAAAATGGTTAATTACACTTTTCTTACATCAAGTACCATCAAATTCGTAATTTAGCCCCCAAAGTATTTGAGCTTACAATTTACAATATGGAGTACATAATTTCATACAATTTAGCCCCCAAAATTGGTTGGAATACTCAAATTGCCAGTTAAAAAAATTTATGTATACAATTTGACCGTATACAATATGGTTTGACTTAAAAAAAATTAAAGAACACCAACATCATTACCATCATCAACTCTTCCATCACCATCATTAATCAAGATAGATCTAAATCTCCAAACACAACAAACTACAAATGTATATCAAACTTCACAATTACAAATAATGCAGATACACCAGGGCACCACCACCTCGCATATCCATTTAACCACCATTAATCACAACCATGTAGTAGATCCAAATTCTGAAATAGAGAGAGAGAGAGAGAGAACAATTAGATCTGTTGCCACCGAAGTAGATCCATCATGGAAGCGTTGTTGGGCGACAGATTTGCGACAATAAGGTCCCCTTTTTTATTTTCAGCATGACAAAGTGTTGTTGATCTTGATTTTTGCATCACATGTTGGATAACCTGCACTAGTTGGAACATATAGACAAATCAGAGATATTTGGGAATTACCGAAAATGCATGAATCAGAATTCTGAACATATACTCCATTACTAAGAGTTTTTAATTTAAGAAAACTATCATGATTTTCTTCCTATATATATTTAAGTAAAAATTAATTGCGCTCTAAATTTATTTTGATTTTTAAAATAATTTTTTTGCATTTTGTAAGACCTGAGTTAAAAAGAAATATTCAAATGAGATTATTTATTAATATTTTAAATATTTTCTTCAAATTAGTTATTATTGTTAATATAAATTGCTTTTAGAAGTATGTTAATTTGGGGTTAGTTGTATTTATAAGTATTTTAATTTGTGGTTAATTGTATTTAAAAGTATTTTAATTTTTTTAATGAAGTCAAATCGTATTTGAATACGGTCAAACCATATAAAACCAATTAGTTCCAATTTGGTCCCCAACCAAGTTGGGTATTCGGGCAAATTTCTGGCGAAAAATAATTTTGGGGTCGGCATTGTATGCAATTAGGTAGTTCAAGTAGTAAATTGTAAGCTCAAATACTTTGGGGGGCGAATTGTGAAATTGATGATACTTTGTGTAATACAAGTGTCACTAACCCAATTATAAAATAATAATGCTCACATTGAGTAATATTTTGTAAATAGTATACAATATTCATCATTGTATTGATTAAAAATTAAAAACCTATGTCAATTTTAAGTTTAAAATTTTCTTAAGTTAATTTTAAAAAATCAATAATGATCAAATAATATGGAACGAAATGGAGTATAAATAAAATAAAAATTAATTAAAAAATTTCTCTTGTTCATACATTTTTTTCACGTTCTGAAAATTTTATTATCTCGCATGTCCTCTAACAATCACACTCTCAATTTTTATTGCAGTAAAAATTGGTTCCCATAAATTTTTTATCCAACTCCCCAACTTTCCTTTTCTCTGTACCCATTCTCACCTCCTTATCAACCCCAAATTTTAATTTCTCTCCAATATCTTTTCACTTATTCTCTCAAAAGTTTTTAAACTATATATATATTTTGTAGTAGCACGATCATAATGTGTGCCGGGAAGACTAATATATATAAATTTGAACAATTCATTAAGGCACATCATTTTTTATGCATTGAACTCGAGATCCTCTACTTGACTACGGACCGGAGAAAATCATCTCCCTGAAGGAGGTGGTAACCGGTACCAAAATTTGAGGAATAAATATAAGTGTATAATATTTAAATATAGATTTATTTTAATTATTAAAAAGGGTATGATATTGAAATTCGTGACATATCCCATTTTTTAATAGTTGAAATAGATGTAGTGTTTGATTTTGTATTTAAACTTTGTATCCATAAATTTATCTAAATTTGAGTGAAGATCTTCAAATTCTAATATTGTGCACTTTGATATCCAATAAAATGTACTACTCCCTCCCTCCATCCAAATATTTTCTACTGTTTTTTATAGTCATTTAAATTGTCTCCGTTTTAGTGAGCTCATTGAGTAATCTTTAAAAAAATTTCAATTATTATATCAGTTTATTTTTTTATAGTCATTTTTTGGCGAAAGGAAAAATATTTTATTACCTAAGAGATGAAACTCCAAAATTCTAAGGACTTGGATTATTGTAGTTTGTAATTAAATCTTTTTTCTTGATTCACTTGGTATGATTTGAATTGGACAATAAAATATTTACTCATAAAAACAAATTGTTAAGTACTGAAATGTATATAAACGTCTGAACACAACTAATTTTGTTTTTGTTGTTTTTTCCATCCTGATTTGATAGAATTGGGCTACATTCGGTCTATCTGTATCTATTTTAACCACTAATTTGTTTCAGATGTGAAAGATCCTAACTTTAGTTTATGTATCCTACATTTGCCTGTTTAATTGTGTTGTGTATCTCAATCAATTAATTCTTCTCTGCCAAATTTTACTAATTAGGTGTGAAACCAAATTAAAGACCTAGACTTATGATCATGGGTACAGGAAATTAAAAGTTGTTACTCCCTGTTCTATTTTACTGTTGTTGGAGGTCAATACACATATATTAAGAAATTTAATTATTGTTAATTAAATCTTCTACTAAATATTCAAAATACCCTTCCATTTGTCTATTCATCCAATAGAAATGATAGAAAAAATTGTACAGATATATTTAAAGAAGATATAGGACTCCAATATGAAGGAAAGACAAGATTGTTAAGCTTTTAATTTTCTGTAGGACTCCAATAGGAAGGAGAGAAATGATTGCTAAGTCTTTAATTCTCCGTAAGACTCCAATAAAAAAAAGAGATAGAATTACAAGAATATACATAAATTTTATTAAAAATCCTAGAACAACAAATATTTAGAAGGAAAAAAAAACTTTATAACGTTAGATATTATGGAACTGAAGGAGTACTTTTTATTGTACTAAGAATAATTAGTGGGTAAATATAAAAATTTAGATTGGAAACTGTGGTCTTTTTCTTTGCAGTTCACATTTGAGTTATAATTATTTAGCTTTTCTAGTGGAATTCTAAAGGTGGTCTACATTCTTTGTTCTTGCTCTAAAGTCCTTGCCACTTTAATTCTATAAATGAAAATCCATTAGTTGAAGCCATTGACACCTCCATGTTCTCTCCCTATCATTCACTCTTTCACCATCAGTCCGCAGGGATTGATTTGTCACCTACTCCATGGATATCATTTGGGAAATGGCACAGTGCATGGGGACCCTATTTGGCGTGCCAACCAACCAAGAATGTAATTCGATTAGACCTGAATAAAAATGAATGTCCAGCTTGTTAAAACATTTCCTTAATATTCATGACAAGCTTAATGAGTGGTCTAATTCGGGGGAAGGCCACATTCAAGACCAAGGACAATTTTGGTCGATGAAAGCTATAATTCATGGTTATAGCTAGACAGGCTATATATAAGTACACTTGGTGGCCATACATGTGTTGTGTGTATAAATTATGTAAGATAAAATATTTTTTTAATAAAATTTAAAAAATTAAATTAAAAATTGCGTATAAAAAAGACTAATAATAATATAATTAAACTTATAAGTGCAAAATAATAAAAAAAAATAGTGTGACACGTACGATTATACCAAGCATTCCATGACCGTTTTATAATATGGATATGACATTTAGAGTGGGACAGGTTGCAATGTTTAATAACATAAAAGAATACAAACTTAATAGTAAGAGACTCTTTTTCCTGTAAATGGTCGCTAGTTTAAAAAAGAAAAGAAAAAAAAGAAGAGCTTTTAGCATTTACATTTCAAATGTCAAAATACTTTTTGGAGAAACTAAAATTTATGGTTTTGCATGAAAGTTTATCTATATTATAACTTTAAAATTTATCAAAGTATCTCTATAAAAAATTAAATTCTTGAATTACTTAACAAACACTATTTCTTTGTTTACATAAAAATACGTTTAGCTTCTGTCCTATTAGTAAAAATATTTTATCTCATTGTATAACGCTTAATTAGTAAGGAATACGATAATGGGGGGGATTTTTTTGGCTCTGTTCAAATTATGGAAATAGTTCTTATACAAGTAGTCCTCTGTAGGAATATGGATAAGTGTATATGCATAATTCCAAACACAATTTAGAATACTACATTTTGATCTCAATCACTGAAAGATGGAGTCTTACACGAAAATTCATGTCAAGTCCTGTTTTTTAATCGTTGAAATATATATAATGTTTGGAGTAGTGTTTGATTGTAGTGTGTATAAAGTTGTCCTAGAAATATTTGCACACACAAGAAATGTCTGATTTTCTACATAAGTAAAAATTCACTTAATTTATAATAATTTGCGCCAGAAGTAAGTGAACTCTCAAAGGGGTCTCAACCCTACCCTTTCTCATAAAAGGACTCCTTTTTTTTTTGTTCATTTTAGGGGGCCAAAACCACTCAATCTACCCCTCTGAAACTCCCCTTAAAAGGATGATTAAACGCTAATGCAGTTCATAGCCTGTCTGGCTTAATATTCAACCAAATTACGTACGATTGAGTAATAAGGGCCGACAAATTACGTATGTTTAGGCGTTTAGCTAAGAACTGCTTTTGGTGTTTTTTTTTCCCACTCTTTATTACCTTTGAAAGTGTTTATTTGTTTGGATGGACTTTTTACATCACAAACATTGATGTATTGGGAAAATGGGTATGCTGACCATACGATGCTTCAAAACTTAGTACATGTCTATTTATTTGCATTGCTCGGAAGTCGAGACATTCCTTGTTTCTTCTCCATTTGAATTGTTTTAAATAAACTTTCATTTTTTAAGTGTTTTTTTTTTGTGCATTAAAATTTAAAACTTCAGTATTTTAATTTTGTGACATTAAATTTTAATGTTCATAAACTTTTATTCATAAAATATTTTGTCACCGCTGGTAATAATAGATAGAAGTCATAGAGTGAGGTATATTGGATTGTCACATGATTAGTGTGTGATGAAAGAAAATTTTTCTTTTATTTTGAGTCGAGTAATTTATTTCAACAAGAAATGTTAAAATTTGGTGGTTAAAAAATTTTATTTATAAAATTTCATGGATATTAAGGTTTAATATCTTAAAATAAAATATTAAAATTTATGGTTTTTTTTTTTTTAAATGAGAAAATTTTTAGAGTGTTAATAAGCCCATGCATGGGTATATGTTTTTTTCACTGGGAGTTGCTAGTTAATAAAATTGCCTTTGTTGCAAGGAAGTGTGGGTGTTCCACGATAAAATCTCCATGTATTGGCTGATGACCATTCTGGTGAAGCGGTTTAGTGGTTTAAAAGCATTTTTAATTTATAGTTGTTTTTTTAAGTTATTATTTTTTAGTTTTTGCAACAAGAATTCTATAAGCTGTAGAGCTAAGAGTTTATGGATTAATAAATATTTTTTTTGCTTTTTTTTTTTGGCTAAATAAAGAAGTACTTACCTTTTACCTTTTAAATTGAAATTTAATCAAAATATCTTTATTAAATGCTTTTAAACATATTTACTAAGCAATATCTGGCTTTCCCCCCAATTTTTTTGTTTTTGTTTTTTTTTTTTTGTATATATAGCTCTACTAGTTTTCAATTTATGGCATTATTTCACAAAAATGGACATTTCGCATATTTTCCAAAAAAGAGAAGATTAGTGGGAAGACTAAGACTCTCTATGCATTAACTCCACTGTTAACACTCAGAATTTGTATAAACGTTCAACCACTAATTTGAACATAAAATTATACAAAAAGAATAACAAAAAAGTACTTAACGATTTAGGTCGTCGAGGATACTTCGGATGTGAGAATAAATACATATTTTAAGATATATTAACAATAGAAGTTTACAATATTTAGTAGATTAGAATAATATATCTCATACCTTTATCCTTCACTTTGTATTTATAATAGTTACACTATTTTAGTAGAACAACAACTCTTAATAGGAGTAGTATAGTAGAGATCCTATTGGCGATAAGTACCATTAGTACTAAATATGATAATTATTTAGTATCTAAATTTATCGGACTTAAGAGTTTATATATAAACGCATTAAGTCTAATGAACTGTAAGGATAAAATCCAAATAAGCAGTCCACTTATTCCGGTAAACACGTGGCCTAACATTCACATTTTCCAAAAGTAACGTCCATCTAAGAAACTTTAACTGTGTATTATTGTCTGATTCCACATGATTTTGAATCTGAGCTGTTAGATGAAATTCATAATACAATGAAAAATTATATATATCTTTTGTCAATTACGTAAATAATTATTATTAATAATATTTTAATGACACATGTAATATAGTGAGCTAAATTTATAATTTTATTTAATTGCATGTATTGATATAAGTTATAATCGTATATTAAAAAAAAAATTACAATACACAGTAAAACTCTAATACAACTATGAAAAGTAATGTGTTGAATATAGCACATTATATAGACATAATAAGATTTACTCATTTCCTTATAGGAAAGACGACTAGAGTACTTTGCTTCGATATAGACATAAATTGAGGAAGATAAAGTAATAAGAAGTGGATTTTCAAGGTTTAAATTTGGGTTGGTAGTTAATAATCTGCCAAAATGTTTAGCCCCCAAATTTATCTTCCTAAAACCACCATCCCTGCCACCTTCCTAACTCCAGTTATTACGAAACGTAATTAGTTTTCCACAAAAAAACAGGGGAGTCAATCCAAAACTTTAATATCCAAATCTATAACAATACATGATACTGCGGATTTTGATACCAGCCGTCCAATCGGTGGGCCCAGTATAGAATAAATATCACAGCAAAATTCAGCCTTATGATCATAGTCATTAAATTACTTTTTCTATAAATGCTGCTACTATTCTTTTGGCTGCCGGGAAAATACGGTAATATAAAAATTTATATTTTACATTTAATATTACTCGCCTCGTTCCAAAGGAATGACTTAATATAATTTTTCACGTAGAAATTTATTAACCTTTTTAGTAGTTATTGTAAGAATATAATAGCTGATAGGATATTATTGGTGAATTAATTTTCACATAAGAGAAATAGTGAAAGAATGAAAACTAATATACATGTATGGATCTAAAACTTAATAGCTTCAAATTTTGAGTCAAGTTAAATTATAAACATGTGTGTTAGTACTTTGTGTATGCATATAAGACTTCTGAATTTCTTGATTCTTTTCCAACAACTAGTATAAGAATTATGGAGGATTGATTTCAAACTGGTGTGCCTTTTTAAAAGACACGATGGTGGTTCAAAAATTAATTTCAAATAATCTCTTTAGAAGACACGTGATAAATGTTGAATTTTTTATGAAGGGTTGTTTCTTCTCAAAAGTACTATCGATGATGAATGTTGAATTTCTGATGGGTTTAACCAAGAGTTAATTCAAAGAGATGGTGATCCGTGATAATTGAAGAGAAAATGTTTTATGTGACGCCCCCAAATCTGGGCCCACACAGCCCAAACTTGAGTCGTCAAAATACTACAACAAAATTATTACAACAAAGCACAACGTACAACAATACAGTGTATAATAATACACAACTAAGTCTTTACTATTATTGCCACACTATTTTACAAAACGTGAAGACTATGATAACTATTCCTCGGACCCTCACTCCATTCCCCGGCTAGACCCTGTTATGTTTTCATCTCCTGTTGAAAAACAATGGAACAAAAGAAAGGGTGAGCTCAAATAGCCCAGTAAGAAATATCATGACTAAGATAATGACGAATAAATTATCATTAGTCTTCAACAGCTGAGTTCTTGATAGAATACAATAGACTACAAGGTTTATATCAAAAACTGCAGTTAAATTCTTAAACAACGTTCAGATCAATAATAGCAGCGGAATGAGTAATCTATTAGAAAAATAATGCAGACTATAATGTCCACTCGGTTCTCTTTTTAGGGAAAACATCATCAACTTTTATCATCTGAAATATCATTAGTCAAGATAATACAAATTCACAGTTCCTGATCATAATCATGCACATCAACAGTTCATCTTTGTACTACGGGCCAAAGATATTCAATATAGCACCAACGGTCATGATTATACCAGATTCAGCCTTTGGTCATAATCATACCAAACAACAGTTCATCTTTGCACTACGGGCCAAAGAGAACATTCACCACGTGCCATAAAAGACACCGAACAGATGTATCGCCTTTAACCTATTATATCGCCTTTAACCTATCATCTGTTCAACAAATATATCACATCTATGCCCCCGGCCACAGATATTCACAACATCTTGATTTTTGGATGATTAGAATGATATAAATGATGAACAGAAGAAATTGGATAACAATAAGTATCGGAAGTTTACTTTGTACAGATTCAAATAATGTCCAAATTGTCAACATGATGTGGAGTGAAATTTAAGAATGATATTCAAGATCCACAGTTCAGAATAACGGTTACAATTCAATAGAAAGGTTCACGTAAATAGGAAGGTTCAGTTGAAATAATGAAGTTCAACTATTATGGAACATATAATATTTTCAGGAATTATAGAAGCAATAGTTCCATAATAAATTTCGATTTAGGAGTATGAAAGAAAATAATATCCCTTACCGTAGCAGGTTTGATTAACAAAAGGTGAAGGAAATTAATACAAAAGGTTATTCACCAACAGGCGGCAATCCGCTCCGTAAGGTTATTCCCACAATTTAATAGAATTTGAGTACAAAGAGTTATTCACCAAACAGGCGGCAATCCGCTCCGTAAGGTTATTCCCACAATTTAATAGAATTTGAGTACAAAGAGTTCCGTAAGGTTATTCCCACAATTTAATAGAATTTGAGTACAAAGAGTTATTCACCAAACAGGCGGCAATCCGCTCCGTAAGGTTATTCCCACAATTTAATAGAATTTGAGTACAAAGAGTTATTCACCAAACAGGCGGCAATCCGCTCCGTAAGGTTATTCTCAGAGATTAATAATGAATGAATACGAAAGGTTATTCACCAACAGGCGGCAATCCGCTCCGTAAGGTTATTCCCACAATTTAATACATGGAAATAAAAGGCACGTCTTATGAGTAAGGAAGAAACAATATTATTATCGAGAATCAAATAATGATAATCCCTTACCATAGTATGTTTGAATAATGGAAGATGAAAAAGATGGTATCCCTTACCGTAACACGTGACTGGATATTGATTTAAATGAGGTTGATTAACTTGAACAGTACACGTATACCTATAGATCTTCACAAATACTCAAGATGACTTATGCACACTTAGAGAGAACTTTCACAAGAAGTATTTAGAGAGAGAAAGAAAGAACAAGTAAGGAAGTTTATGAAAAATCCTTAAGTTAAGGCTTCTATTTATAGCCAAAAATCTTATCATTCATTTAATCTAAACCATTCATTTAAAGATCATCTTTTAATCTACACCATCCATTTCAAATATTATATTATCTTTAATCTACACCATTCATTTCATATCACCTAATAATCACCTAACTTTATATTATAAACAAATCAATTTAATTATTCAACAATAATTCACACTTTAATCTACACCATTCATTTCATATCACCTAATAATCACCTAACTTTATATTATAAACAAATCAATTCAATTATTCAACAATAATTCACACTTTAATCTACACCATTCATTTCATATCACCTAATAATCACCTAACTTTATATTATAAACAAATAACTTTATCAATTCAATTATTATGACTAATTGTTATAAATACAGTATAGTTAGCTCTTAGATATCAAGTCAATAAATTAATGAAATACAACTGTTTAAATAACATCATAATAGAGATAACAATAATGTAAAATAAAGCATACGTTACTGTGTAATGACAATTATTGATTCAATAATGTGAATTACTGTGCATATGTTACTGTGACAATTATTAGGTTCAATAATTTTAAAAACAGTGCAACAACAATTATTGACTCAATGATATAAAATACAGTGTAATGACAATTATTAAATCAATAATGCAAAATACTGTGTAACAACAATTATTGAATTGATAATATAAAATATTATGCAGTGACAATTATCGATGAAATGATGCGTAACAGTTACGGTGTCAATTATCAGACCAAAAATATGAGACACTATGCAATACCGTGTGTTACTGTAGAGTACCGAGTGCTACAGAAAATACCAATAACTATCGTATGCTACTATTCTTTTATCACCGGTATTTTAACAGTTCCGTTGACTATTTTTATTTAAAAAGTTTATTTCTGTCGTTTTCTATATCCGACAAATATTCCGATGTGGGGTCCACCAATAATTTGTTATTTCGGCGCCGTCAGACCAAACGAATATTCTCCGACCAAACGAATATTCCCCGACAAAGCGAATATTGTCCGACAAAGTAAAATTTGCACATAACATCCTTAACTTTTAACTTTATCGATTTAACCACTTACTGTTTCAAAAATATATATATATGAAAAAAAATTAAATTTTGTATTTCATAAAATTCGGGGTCTTACAACCTCCCCTCCTTATGAAATTTCGTCCCCGAAATTGACGTACCTGACATATCGAAGAGGTAAGGATACTTAGATTTCATCTCAGATTCTAGCTCCCAGGTCATTTCCTCAGTATCTTGGTTCCTCCATAAAACCTTAACTTGAGGTATAACCTTTGAGCGTAGGATCTGCTCCTTCTTATCCAGGATCTTAACAGGTACTTCCTCGTATGTTAAATCCTCTGCTATAACGTCTGGTTCTAACTCAATGACGTGGTTTGGGTCCTTCACATATTTACGTAACATAGATATGTGAAAAACGTTATGGATGCGAGACATACTTGGTGGTAGGGCTAGTCTGTAGGCTACGGTTCCTATTCGATCGAGGATTTCAAATGGGCCAATAAATCGAGGGTTGAGCTTTCCTCTCTTTCCGAATCTCGTAACCCCTTTCCATGGAGAAACACGTAAGAATACATGATCTCCGACGTTGAAACTTTCGTCTCTCCGATGAAGATCAGCACAACTCTTTTGTCGTTCTTGTGCGGTCTGTATTCGTTGTCGGATCATTTGGATCTTTTCGGTCGTCAAGCGTACCAACTCGGGTCCCAACAATTTTGCTTCTCCTACCTCATTCCAACATATTGGAGAGCGACACTTCCTTCCATACAATGCCTCGAATGGAGCCATGCCTATGCTTGCTTGGTAACTGTTGTTGTAAGAAAATTCCACCAACGGCAAGCACTTATCCCAACTTCCCTTGAAGTCTAATACACAAAGTCTCAAAAGATCTTCGAGGGTCTGGATCGTCCTTTCCGATTGTCCGTCCGTTTGAGGATGGTATGCAGAACTAAAACGTAGTTCAGTGCCCATAGCTTTTTGTAGACTGATCCAAAAGCGTGAAGTGAATCTAGGATCTCGATCAGAAACTATGGAAACTGGCATTCCATGCAATCTCACGATCTCATTTATGTACATACCAGCAAGACGTTCAAGTGAAAAGTTTTCTCGTATAGGCAAGAAATGAGCAGATTTGGTCAATCTATCTACGATCACCCAAATTGCATCTAAGCCTTGAGAAACTTTTGGAAGACCCGTCACGAAGTCCATATTGATGTGTTCCCACTTCCATTCGGGAACTTCAAGTGATTGTAATGGACCTTTAGGAACTTGATGTTCTGCCTTGACACGTTGACAAGTTAGGCACCTTGAGATAAACTCCGCAATCTCTCTTTTCATATTGTTCCACCAAAATGTATGTCGAAGATCTCGATACATCTTGGTACCTCCTGGGTGGATTGCAAACGGCGTGTTGTGTGCCTCCATCATGATTTTATGCTTTAATTCAGGATCGTTAGGAACACAGAGTCGAGAGTTGACTCGAAGTATTCCTTTCTCGTCGATTCATGCTTCGGGAATGGCACCTTCTTGTACTTTCTTTATCATGTTTATCAGTTCCGGATCGGTAGCTTGAGCAGCTTTAATTTTATCGATTAAAGTTGGTTCTACTCGCACGTGAGCAATCTTCGAGTGGGTCCCTGGTGTCTTTAGCTCTATCTCCATCTTTTGCAAGTCGTACAAAATACACTTTTGTGTTGTCAGCAGTGCACTTGTACTTGCATAAGATTTTCTGCTCAAAGCGTCAGCTACAACGTTCGCCTTTCCCGGGTGATACTGGATTGTGTGGTCATAATCCTTTAACAGCTCAAGCCAACGTCGTTGTCGCATGTTGAGTTCCTTCTGGGTGAAGAAATACTTGAGACTTTTATGATCCGTATAGATATCCACTTTTTCTCCGTACAAGTAGTGTCTCCAGATCTTCAACGCGAAAACGACTGCTGCCAACTCTAGATCATGAGTAGGATAATTTTTCTCATAATCTTTGAGTTGTCGAGAGGCGTAGGCTATAACCTTTCCATGTTGCATAAGGACACAGCCTAGACCTTTGCCAGAAGCATCGCTGTAGATAACAAATTCTCCTGATCCTGATGGTATGGTCAGAACAGGAGCTGAAACCAGTCTCTTCTTGAGTTCTTGGAAACTTTTCTCGCATTCCTCGCTCCATATGAATTTTGTACTAGAACGAATGATACCAATATCTAATAATTAAACTTTTAACTCTTGGCATTCTATGGGAGCCATTCGGTATGGGGCTTTGAAAATGGGCTTGGTACCGAGTTCAAGATCAATACAAAATTCAATTTCACAGTTTTGGGTAAGCTAGGAAGTTCCTCAGGAAAAACGTCAGAAAACTCATTAACAATGAGGATATCATTCAAGTTTGACGTATTTTTGTTCAAATCAGTGACATGAGCTAAAAAGGCTTGACATCCGTTTTTCAATAAACGAATGGCTTTATGGCTAGAAATAACAGTTATAGATTTCAATGGTTTAGTTGCTTGAATTTGCATGACAGGTTGATTAGGAATATGAAAACTAATAATCTTATGAAAACAATCAATTTTAGCATGATGGATAGTCAACCAATCAATTCCTAAAATCACATCAAATTCACACATCTCCAAAGAAATAAGGTCAACAGGTAATGTGAGGTTGTTGATTTGAACTAGGCAAGATTTATAGATAGTAAATGTAATAGGTATTTCTCCCAATGAGGCTTCAACTGATAAGACAAGATTTAAGTTTTCAATAGTCAAATTTAAACGTTGAGTACATATAGGTGAGATAAAAGAGTGGATAGAGCCAATATCTAATATGGCATAGACTTCACGAGAATTTATGAATAGCTTACCGGTTATCACCTCATTCGGTTTCTTGATTGTTATCGTCAAATTGAATCCCGAATACTTCATTCGGATCTTCACGTATTTCAACCGTGGGAATACCACTGAATAATTTTTTAGCAAACTGTTTCTCGGGTTCATCAACTTCATCAGTAGTAAGGTACCAATGATTTCCATTAAAATAGTATTTTCGATAGACTGCAGTTTCCACGATAGTGACTAACTTAACCTGAATTCCTCTAAATTGTAACGCCCAAAAGTATAGAAACATCATTTTTAAATAATCTTGAAAATCATAGCTGGAACACCATAAATCCCAAAGACTAATATGAAAAGTCCATATATTCTGATCCTTTGTTATAGAGCATAACCAGGTGATATCACTCTCCCAATTAGTGAGTAAATTAAAGGCAATAATTTCCGCAAGTTCGTTACTTCCTTTAATTGCTTCTAAGAATGGATCTGGAACGACTGTAGCAGAGCTTTCACCTTCATCCTTACTGGATAGAACACGCATAATTTTTGCCTTAGGCAAATGATTCAACTCTGAGTTTGTAAGAAGATTATTCGTCGCCTCTTGTTTTGCAGCTACATTTGTTTCGGTAATTTCATAGTTAACCTCCTGATTTCCAGATGCCATAATTAACTGTGGTCACAAAATAAATGTTAGTTCAAATAAACTGACTCATCTCTTCATGTTCCTACATTCAAATCGACTCATTAGATAATAAAATCTATTTTAGGTAGGACACACTAGTGACTGATTCTATTCGTCTCTCCCCTCCTAGTTCTACCCCAGATCTCCATTAAAGACCATATCCCTAAGCTCTGATGCCAACTGTGACGCCCCCAAATCTGGGCCCACACAGCCCAAACTTGAGTCGTCAAAATACTACAACAAAATTATTACAACAAAGCACAACGTACAACAATACAGTGTATAATAATACACAACTAAGTCTTCACTATTATTGCCACACTATTTTACAAAACGTGAAGACTATGATAACTATTCCTCGGACCCTCACTCCATTCCCCGGCTAGACCCTGTTATGTTTTCATCTCCTGTTGAAAAATAATGGAACAAAAGAAAGGGTGAGCTCAAATAGCCCAGTAAGAAATATCATGACTAAGATAATGACGAATAAATTATCATTAGTCTTCAACAGCTGAGTTCTTGATAGAATACAATAGACTACAAGGTTTATATCAAAAACTGCAGTTAAATTCTTAAACAACGTTCAGATCAATAATAGCAGCGGGATGAGTAATCTATTAGAAGAATAATGCAGACTATAATGTCCACTCGGTTCTCTTTTTAGGGAAAACATCATCAACTTTTATCATCTGAAATATCATTAGTCAAGATAATACAAATTCACAGTTCCTGATCATAATCATGCACATCAACAGTTCATCTTTGTACTACGGGCCAAAGATATTCAATATAGCACCAACGGTCATGATTATACCAGATTCAGCCTTTGGTCATAATCATACCAAACAACAGTTCATCTTTGCACTACGGGCCAAAGAGAACATTCACCACGTGCCATAAAAGACACCGAACAGATGTATCGCCTTTAACCTATTATATCGCCTTTAACCTATCATCTGTTCAACAAATATATCACATCTGTGCCCCCGGCCACAGATATTCACAACATCTTGATTTTTGGATGATTAGAATGATATAAATGATGAACAGAAGAAATAGGATAACAATAAGTATCGGAAGTTTACTTTGTACAGATTCAAATAATGTCCAAATTGTCAACATGATGTGGAGTGAAATTTAAGAATGATATTCAAGATCCACAGTTCAGAATAACGGTTACAATTCAATAGAAAGGTTCACGTAAATAGGAAGGTTCAGTTGAAATAATGAAGTTCAACTATTATGGAACATATAATATTTTCAGGAATTATAGAAGCAATAGTTCCATAATAAATTTCGATTTAGGAGTATGAAAGAAAATAATATCCCTTACCGTAGCAGGTTTGATTAACAAAAGGTGAAGGAAATTAATACAAAGGGTTATTCACCAACAGGCGGTAATCCGCTCCGTAAGGTTATTCCCACAATTTAATAGAATTTGAGTACAAAGAGTTATTCACCAAACAGGCGGCAATCCGCTCCGTAAGGTTATTCCCACAATTTAATAGAATTTGAGTACAAAGAGTTATTCACCAAACAGGCGGCAATCCGCTCCGTAAGGTTATTCCCACAATTTAATAGAATTTGAGTACAAAGAGTTATTCACCAAACAGGCGGCAATCCGCTCCGTAAGGTTATTCTCAGAGATTAATAATGAATGAATACGAAAGGTTATTCACCAACAGGCGGCAATCCGCTCCGTAAGGTTATTCCCACAATTTAATACATGGAAATAAAAGGCACGTCTTATGAGTAAGGAAGAAACAATATTATTATCGAGAATCAAATAATGATAATCCCTTACCATAGTATGTTTGAATAATGGAAGATGAAAAAGATGGTATCCCTTACCGTAACACGTGACTGGATATTGATTTAAATGAGGTTGATTAACTTGAACAGTACACGTATACCTATAGATCTTCACAAATACTCAAGATGACTTATGCACACTTAGAGAGAACTTTCACAAGAAGTATTTAGAGAGAGAAAGAAAGAACAAGTAAGGAAGTTTATGAAAAATCCTTAAGTTAAGGCTTCTATTTATAGCCAAAAATCTTATCATTCATTTAATCTAAACCATTCATTTAAAGATCATCTTTTAATCTACACCATCCATTTCAAATATTATATTATCTTTAATCTACACCATTCATTTCATATCACCTAATAATCACCTAACTTTATATTATAAACAAATCAATTTAATTATTCAACAATAATTCACACTTTAATCTACACCATTCATTTCATATCACCTAATAATCACCTAACTTTATATTATAAACAAATCAATTCAATTATTCAACAATAATTCACACTTTAATCTACACCATTCATTTCATATCACCTAATAATCACCTAACTTTATATTATAAACAAATAACTTTATCAATTCAATTATTATGACTAATTGTTATAAATACAGTATAGTTAGCTCTTAGATATCAAGTCAATAAATTAATGAAATACAACTGTTTAAATAACATCATAATAGAGATAACAATAATGTAAAATAAAGCATACGTTACTGTGTAATGACAATTATTGATTCAATAATGTGAATTACTGTGCATATGTTACTGTGACAATTATTAGGTTCGATAATTTTAAAAACAGTGCAACAACAATTATTGACTCAATGATATAAAATACAGTGTAATGACAATTATTAAATCAATAATGCAAAATACTGTGTAACAACAATTATTGAATTGATAATATAAAATATTATGCAGTGACAATTATCGATGAAATGATGCGTAACAGTTACGGTGTCAATTATCAGACCAAAAATATGAGACACTATGCAATACCGTGTGTTACTGTAGAGTACCGAGTGCTACAGAAAATACCAATAACTATCGTATGCTACTATTCTTTTATCACCGGTATTTTAACAGTTCCGTTGACTATTTTTATTTAAAAAGGTTATTTCTGTCGTTTTCTATATCCGACAAATATTCCGATGTAGGGTCCACCAATAATTTGTTATTTCGGCGCCGTCGGACCAAACGAATATTCCCCGACCAAACGAATATTCCCCGACAAAGCGAATATTGTCCGACAAAGTAAAATTTGCACATAACATCCTTAACTTTTAACTTTATCGATTTAACCACTTACTGTTTCAAAAAAATATATATATGAAAAAAAATTAAATTTTGTATTTCATAAAATTCGGGGTCTTACATTTTAACTCTTGGTGAAAATTGAATCTTGATGGAGAGAAAATAATCGAGAATAGTTAGTCAAAAATTAGTGTACAGTAATTGAAGAGACATGTCTAAGTGAAGGGAATAGAGATTGATCCCGGACTGGTGAGACTTTTCAAAAGATGTGATGGCGGTTTAGAAATTAATTACATATAATATCTTCAAAAGACGCGTGATAAATGTTGAATTCTTAATGAAGTGTTGGTTCTTCCCTAAAGGACTCTCGATGGCGATGTTGATTTCTTGATGGGTTTAGCTAAGAATTGGTTCTGAGAAGTGGTAATTTGCAGTAATTGAAGAAAATATCTACAATTCTTGGTGAAAGTTGAATCTCAATGGAAAAAATGACCAAGAATTGTTAGCCATGAATTAATGTGCGGTGATTGAAGATAAGTGTTTAAGTGAGGGAGAACTCTTAAACATGATGAATTTACTTATTAATGAGGAGATTGCTAGGATATCACAAGTGAATTAAAATCCCACATATAAGAAATAATGAAAGAGTGAAGGGCTAATATACATGAAGGGTTCCAAAATCTAATAGTTCAAGCTTTCGGGTCAAGTTGAATTCCAAACATGTGTGTTAATGCCTTGTGTATGTGCAGGTGAGATGCGGGCTCCCCAGTTCTCTCATAACAATAGTTGTCAGGAAAATACACAAATATAAAAATTTATATTTTACATTTAATATTACTCTCTTTTATTCCAAAGGAATGACTTGAATATAATTTTTCAGATAGGAATTTAATAACTTTTTTACTAGTTATTGTATAAATACAATATCTTTATTTAATAATGGGCCCAAGAAAATATGTGTTTAATAATTGTAAAATGATATAATAAAATACTACTAACTCCGTTTCTTTTTAGTTGACATTTTAGACGAAAGCACAAAAATTAAAAATTATAATTAATGCTTTATCTGATTGATCAAATAGGATATAAAATCTTAATATTACTCTTCTAAAATTTATTAAAAAGATGAAAGAAAAATAAACTAATAATTAATATAAGAATAATATGAAAAACTAAGTTATTAATGTTTTTTAAAAATTTACAAGTGATAGATAAAAAAAAAATCACTCTTTATAAAGATAAATAAATAGAGATGGAGAGTTTCACTCTTTAAAAGGAACAAATAAGGATGAGGAGTATTGCATTCAAGTTCACATGATTTTTTATGTGACGCCCCCAAATTCGAGCCTACACCATCGAAACTTGAGTCGTTAAAATACAAATAACAACTATTACAGTACAACGTAAAATAATACAGTACTCAATAATACACAACTAAGTCTTCAATATTATTGTCACACTATTTTACAATATGGTAAATACTACTATAGCAACTATCTCACACAATCACTCCATTCCCTTTTTCTCTGATCCCCCTCCCCCCCCCCCCCCCCCCTCCGCCCTAGTCCCGGATACACTCTTATTTCCTGAACAATTAAACAAAAAGAAAATGGTGAGCTCAAATAGCTCAGTAAAGAATATCATGACTAAGATAATGATGAATAAATTATCATAAGCATTCAACAATTGAGTTCTTGATTGAATAATATAAACAACAAGTTTTAAATCAACAACTGTAGTTAAGTTCTTAAATAAAATTTAGATCTTAAAAAAAGTTTAGATCAACAACTGTAGTAAAATAACAATCATTAGGAGAATCATGTAGATCATGATATCTACTATTTTCTCTTTTTCATAAAAATTATCATTAACATTTATCATCTGAAACACCACTGGTCATGATCATGTCAAACAACAGTTCTTCTTTGCCTCGGGTCAAAAAGAACATTCACCACGTGCCCTAAAAGACACATCACCATTATATTGCCTTTATCATATCATCTGTGCACCAGGCCACAAATATTGACAACTTGATTCTTAATGATTAGTACAAATAATAATAATATAAATAATGAACAGAAGAAAGAGAATAATAAGAAAAACAATAGATATCGAAAGTTTATAATTTTTACTTTGACCAAAGTCAAATATTGTTCAAATTGTCAACATGATGTAGAGAAAAATGTGTTCAAGTTCAAAAATAATGTCCAAGATTCAAGAATATTGTTCAAATTGTCAACATGATGTAGAGAAAAATGTGTTCAAGTTCAAGAATAATGTCCAAGATTCACACGAAAGAAGTTTAACGGTAAGATTTACTGTACAAGGAATATTTAATTAACTATCCACAATATTCACAATTCAAGAAAATATTTATAGGTCAAAAATTCAAGGTCCAATAGTTCACTGTTTAAGTATAACGATGAAAATTTAATATAAATGTTCATGTCAAAAGATATTAGATAAAGCGCAAACTATTAATCATTTTAGGAATTTTACTAAACAATACTTATCATAGTAAGTTTAAGAGGATGAAAGAAAATGATATCCCTTACTTTAACATATGACTGAATATTATTTTCTATAGAGTTGATCAACCTATATATATAGTAACTACCACATATAGATTTCATGATGTATACAAACTCATATGAAATAATTAATAGTGATTTGATAGTATAAATTTGTGGAGTGGAGTGGAATATACTTCAAAATAGTTTTTGGATAAATAAACAATATTTCAAAATAATATCTTCTAAAGAAAGTTTTTAAAATAAATCTTCTGAAAGAAGAGTCTTCTAAAGAAATAGTTGTAAACAATATGTGACGTGTGTGAGTGTTTATGTAACCTTCATAGGAAAAAAAAACTTACTTGAATAATACTCAACTTTTACCGATCTTCACCAACACTTAAGATAGTCTTAACTCACTCCAATAAATCTTACACTAAGAACATTTAGAAAGTGGATGGAATGATAAGTAAGAAGGATATAAAAATTCCTTATGCTAAACCCCCTATTTATAGCCAAAACTTAACCAACTATTTCAAAAACACATTTCATATTTTTTAATCTACACCATTTATTATTTTTCACACTTTAATTTACACTATCCATTAACTAATCACATGATTCACATCGTAATCTAACTTAATCTACACCATCCATTAGCAAATCACACGATTCACACATTAATTTAACTTAATCTACACCATCCATTAGCAAATCACATGATTCATACATTAAACTATATCATCCATCACACGTTTCACATTTTTAAGCTTCACAATACACATTTAAAGATTATATTATCCATCTTTTATATTATTATATTATTGACTTAATATCACAATTATTTAAATATTCAATGTTATTCAAATAATGAGTCTATCTAACTATTTAATACTCGTGACTACTACTATAATAATTATTGGTCCAACAATACAAGATGTTGCGCATTATGACGATTATTGACTGAATAATATAGAATGTTGTGCAATAGCAATTATTGATTCAATAATGTAAAATACTGTGTAATGACAATTATTGATGAAATATTGTGCAATTGTCACTTTATCAATTCAATAATATAAAATACTGTGCAATACCGTGTGCTACTATAAAATACCATGAAATACCGTATTCTACTATTCTTTTATCACTTAGTATTTAAATAGTTAAAAGTGATAGTGTTGATGACCATTTTTATTTTAAAAGGTTAATACTGTCGTTTTTTATATCCGACAATATTTCGTTATGGGGTCCACCTATAACTGATTATTTCGGCGCCGTCGTACGAATCGAATATTTCCCGACAAAACTAATATTCCCTAACAAACTATAATTTGCACAAAACATCATTAACTTTAATTTTATCAAATTAACACCTTACTGTTTCAGAATAATATATGGAAAAAAATTAAATTTTATTCAATAAAAGTTAGAGTCTTACACTTTATAATTTGAACATGTATACAAAAAAATGGCTTAAATAAGGATAAATACCCTGAAATTAAACTATAAAAAAAAAATCACTTTAGGAATTGTCTTCTCAATTTTTTCAATTAGGGGATTATATTTTTAATTTTTTTCACATTGGAGATTGTCTTCTCAATTTTTTCAATTATGGGGTTAATTTTTTAAAAAAAAAATTCCACTTTGGGGATTGTCTTTTCAAAAATTTCAATTAGGGGATTAAACTTTTAATTTTTTATAATTCATTTAAGTTTTAATAAGCAATAAATCTCATAATTATAAATAATGTTTAGATAATTTTAAAAATTAGATCATATTGATAAAAATTAAATAAATTTATATTTATTTTAAATTTAAGAATATTATAAATTAACTTTTAAAAATATCATACGTATTTTATAATTTAGAATGTTGAAATGTAATCAAATAATAACCGTTATTATTACACATATTACATTTAAAAAAAAAAATAGGATGTTGTATGTGAATATATTTTTAAAACATCTTAAAATTTTGAATAGAAAAATAATACAAACATTTTAAAAAATTAGACGTAACGTAAAATTCGTATAATTAATTTTTTTTTAAAGTTAATTTATAATATTCTTAAATTCAAATAAACATAAATTTATTTAATTTTTTATCAATATGATCTAATTTTTTAAACTATCTATAGATTATTTCGAATTATGAGATTTATTGCTTATTAAAACTTAAATGAATTTTATAAAATTAAAAGTTTAATCTCCTAATTGAAAAAATTGGGAAGACAATTCCTAAAGTAGAAAAAATTACTAACCGAAAAAATTAAGAAGACAATCCCCAAAGTAAAAATAATAATAAAAATTTAATCCCCTAATTGAAAAAATTAAGAAGACAATTCTTTAAAGTAATTTTTTTTTAAATTCAGGGTATTAATTCATATTTAAGCAAAAAATTAAATTAAATTTTTTCCATTTACTATATGCATAAGGCTAAGAATGAGTTATGGAATACTTTATTCCAAAAGTTTTGTTACAAGGGACCCGCCAGTGAATGGTTGTGATTGATGGGAATGAGCATCCATCATTTGTATGGTATATAGTTTGTACCAATGTTACAAAGTAGTATAATAGTGTACTAAGCAATTCCATATCCTCTGTGTTAATTCTTTTCAGACTGTCCAACCAATTAATAGGTCCATGTGAAAAATTCTCTCTCTGAAGAACAAGAATAAGAGGACAACTCTAGCTGCTTTGTTAATTTTGAATTTTTGGAGAGAAGTCATCACTAGCTAGGTGTCTTCTCTACTCATTTAGCTATATATTTCTTTGGTATGAATGTGGCACCAACTATGGGAGCATAAGTAAGTGGCGACAACATATATTTCATCAGCATAAAATATATTGATTCTCCAAGGTGAAATCACCATTGGATCAAAGATTGAAAGTGAAAATAGTTGAATTACCTATCTTCACTTTCTTGCTGTTATATTAATGTTACCACAAAAGTAAACTATATAATAAAAGTTATTTTGGATATTGGAATGAATAAGTTTCACTTAAAATTAAGCTTAACATTTAGGGTTACAAATTCATGATTTGAGCTTTGAAGTTAAGATTTTTTGTAAAATAATAATCAGTAAAAAAATTTAAAATGGCAGTAAATAGTATAGTTGAATTAGGACACTTTTCTTTACCACGTAGCCGCAGCATTAGATTAGGAGAAGTGTCTTTCTTTTTGAAATAAATTTGATCACCAAATCAATGATAAAACAAGCGACATGGTCTCCATCCATGTCTTTTCTCTCTTTCCTCCGGAAAAACATCATGGTAACTTTCTTAGGAAATACTCCCTCCATCGTATTTAATTTTAAAATAAGCTGTGTACGTACTACATATACTACTATTATATGCCCATTATTTAAAGAAAAATATTTATGTTTTGCGCTTGGTAATAATTTTGTAACAATCTTTTTCCATGTCAAATTTTAATGACTCAAATTTATTATTAAGGAAAAAAATTATGTGTCTTGTGTATGTCGTATTTATGCAAATCTTCAACATAAAGTAGTAAGGACCAAGGGAGTAGGTATAAAAAGTCCAGGAAAAAAAGAAAATATTGTTTAACAATTGCCAATAACCGGTAGCTTTTAGTTTAAAAAGATTATGGCAACTACAGGAAAAAACAATCACATTTAACGATAAGCTACCGAAAAGTACTAAAAGTATGCTAAATTTTGTCTTGATTCACATGAATCTGTTTTTAAGAGCCAGGAGTAGTCAATTTTCTCCATTACACCCTCCGAAAGGATTAGTTATACACAGTGATGACGGTAGAATTTTTCTTAGTGGAGTCAAAATTATTATTAAATTATAAATAATTTGGTAGAGGTTCAGGAGGAATGCCCTCGAATCAATTTTTTTTTATTATTTTTGTACTTTCGGGTCATATATATATATATATATATATATATATATATATATATAAACTAACTAACCAGCTACCAGTCTACCACTACTATTTCTAACAGTTATATGCTCCTCTCAGTTTCAAAGACTGGAATTTATTTAGAATAATTGTCTATGCTTATAAATTTATCCCCAAAAGAAGTATAAAATTTAATTAAATTAACTGTAAGGAACAAAATATGAGGACCCAGTCCTTCATGATATATAATACAAAAGTTTTGTTGAGAATAAACATATTTAATAATTGTCATTGAAGTTGCAATTATTTATATATCCATTGTCAGTATATTCAATTGGAACATATAACGTCAAAATATATCGCAACACTCTGAAAATATCGTTTTGTAGATAGGTAAATACATGAGCAATGCAATATACGAAACTAGAGATAAGGATAGAGGCAAAGACTATCAATTACTCCCTTCTTTCTATAATATAGATTATTTCAAAAAAAAAAAATCTTTTCAAAATATAAGACGTTTTACATATATTTAGGAGAAAAAATTTAATTATTTTCTATTTTACCCTTAAAGATGGAGTAATTGAGAGAGATAGGGGAGGATGAGTAATTAATTAGTGTATGAGTAGTAATAAAATTTTAAACTAACATTAATTACCTAACTTAACACTTCTTAATATATGTGATTATGTCATAAACAACTTATATAATAGAAATAAGAGAGTAATAAAAATCAACGTCTTATCGATATTGGTGTCAAAAAATTGTACATTTTAAATTTATTTAGATAAGAAACTGTTTTCAAAAACTGAACAGCAAGCAGCATTAAGCAAATAGTACCATATATTTTTGCATTTAATGCCCCTCCAAACACCATATGTGGACTACTCGTGTCATTTTGTACAACATTGAAAATGGTGGCACATTATATATATTTTAAATTTCCCAGGTGAAAAAAATATTCAGAGAAAATATAGTACTTGTAAATTTAGAAACCCTAGAACATAGTATTTTGTTAATCTCCGGTACAGAAAGAAGCATATATTACAAGAGCCAGAGAAGTAATTACTCGGCAAAATATGTAGAAGAAGGATCCCCCATATATAAAATGAATATGTAGCCATTAATTCAGCCTAGGGTTTTGAAACCCTAAAACTGTGGTATATGGGGGTGGAGTCAATGAGGGTTTAATTGGGTTGAGGGGGATGTGATGGAAAACATAATAAAAACCCAAGATGCCGACAAAGTTGTTTAAAGATTAGAAGGGAATATTTGGGAGTATGAAAGGGAATTAGAAGGTTTTATTCTTATATTTATTTATATTAATTTGTACATGCGGAGGATTATTTGGGTTTACGCATGTTAACCGTATGCTATTCCCTATTTCCTAGTGCTATCAAACAAACACACCTTTGTGGCTCTCCCTTTCCCTCTGTCTCCTCTAAGTCAATGGGTCTATATAACTATATTATTTTATTTACTTCATAGACCCAAAATTTGGGATAATGTTTCTTTTCAATTCAGTCCAAACTTTGCTCTAATTATAAAGTAACTTAGATTACTAAAATATTAGGTAAATTGGGATTAAGATTCTCTCTGTTATATATTTTATCTGATACACATTTGTCCATATAAATATATTATACTAAACGACACAATTAATTAAAAATATCGTAATTAATTGTGCTGTTAGAACCGTCGCTTAAAACAATATTTGTCCTTAAATATGTGTTAGACAAAATTGAGTTAAAATGCGTAATGGCGGAGATCATAATCCTATAAATAAACATTATCCTTAAAAATTATTGTTTTAAAAATATATTTCTAATATTTTAGAATGAATGGAGTATTTACTTAATATATAAAATCATACGAACACATGTATACATACATAAGTAGGTTATAGTATATGGAGTCGTATACGGTATATGTAAGTGTCTGATATCTCATGAGAAATACATATAATTGATTTAGTACAATATTATCGTTTGTAAATGGTACAATGTACCTCTGAGCATTGTAGCGTAAAAATAGAATTTTAATCGATGTACTTTACTAAATACGTACCACTACCGTGTCGTGTGTGTATCAGAGAGCGAGGAGAGTGGGGGGAAAGGAATCAATTACACAAGGAAAAATCTCTGTCTCTCCAAACAAATTAACCCGTTGTGCACGGGGAAGAAGGAAAATAAAAAGTAAGATCCGTATTTTTTCATTAATTTAGCTTTTTTCTACTTTGAGAAAAATTATTATTAGAGTAGTTCTATGTGCACAATTTATGCTCGAACAACTATGCACAACAAAATAAACTTATTTAATTTTAAAATTTTTAATATATATTTGTTTAATTATTAATTTTAAAATTAATTAATTTAGTTTTAAAAAAATTAATTAGAACAAATAAAATTAAACGAATGAATTGACATTTTACATTAGTTTTTATCATTCCGTACACAAGATAATAGTATTCATGCATAGTGTTTGTACATAATTTGTGCTTATAAAATTACTCGCATTATTATTTCCCTTGTCTGTGTTAGTGTTGTGGTTTTGTTTTGTGCTTTGCGTGTTTTTGGCAAGAGGGGAGAGAGAGAGGTTGTATGTTTTCTCCTCTAGTGTCATTTTCTAGATGTACTCTCGAGGAAGACTACTACACCACACCCCCTTTTCTTTTCCTTTCATCGCCTTTCTGGAATTCAATTCCTCTTTAATAATTATTCTACTTTAATTTTCCTTTCCATTTCATAGTCTCCCAACACTCTTCATATCTACTTTCTTTTGGAGAAGAAGAAGAAACAAACCAGAAAAGTAATTAAAGAAGACCCTTCATTCTTACTTTCACTTCTCCAATTCCTTCAACATTTTCTAGATATATATACCATGGTGGTGTTATCCAAACACAACCAATCTTTTCCATCACAAGTGCCAAGACTCGAAGTAATTTGAGTTCTTCCTTTTCTCTCTTCTGCTTTTTCCCCCTTTGTTCGGGTTAATTTGTCTAATCGGAGAGACAGAAAAAGAGAGAGGTCAGTTCATTCATAATTTCTTTAGATATCAATTTTGTTTTGCTTAATTAAAAAGAAAATGCCCTTGAAAGGGATTTTCCTAGAGCCTAATACTACAAACTCACAAGCAGTTCCTCCTGATCTTTCACTCCACATTAGTCTTCCCAATACTACTTCCTTCTCCTCTTCAACAATATCAAATAGTAAAACAAACCCGACCCATTATAAATCGACCACCGCTTCTTTCACTGAGCTCTCCCTTACTCATCCGGCGAATACCCACAACCAAAGAAATAATGGAGCTCGGGAACCACAAATAGACCCTTTTCATCACCATCATCAAAACCAACCCAATAATAGCCACTTAAATCACATAAACCATGGTGTTTCATTACTCGATGTATCGATGTCATCGGATGCCTTAAGGCCGATAAAGGGCATTCCGGTCTATCACAACCGTTCATTTCCTTTCTTGCCTTTGGACCATCATACTAGAGATAAAGATCCAAAGATGTGCTTTTATCCAATGTCCTCTTATCCTTCTAATTCTTCCTCTCATCATTCGCCTTATTTTGGTGCTAATTTGGATCATATGTCAGCATCAATCTTAAATAACTCGGGGCCTAATGGATCCTTGTCGTCTGGTTATCGGTTATCCGGAGTTGCCACGAGGTTTAACGGGTTCTCGTCGTATCATCACCACCACCACAGCAACATCAACCAGTTCGGGGTGGGGGCTTCTGAGACCTCTGATCATCAGGCGATGTTGAGATCAAGATTTCTGTCTAAACTCCCGGCTAAACGGAGCATAAGGGCACCCAGGATGCGATGGACCAGCACCCTTCATGCCCGTTTTGTTCATGCCGTTGAGCTTCTTGGTGGCCATGAAAGTAAATATATAGAATTGGTCTTTTGTGGGATTTTTTTTTTAATTTATACTATTATTACTAATTAGGAGTATGTGTGTATGAATAGGGGCAACTCCAAAGTCAGTTCTTGAGCTCATGGATGTCAAAGATCTTACACTTGCCCATGTCAAGAGCCATTTACAGGTAGGTATAACATTCAAAGTGACGAGAAAAAGTCAAGCTTATCCATCTTAATTTGACCTCTCTATCTCTTTTTCTCTTCCTCTCTCTAAAAAGAAGGAAATGATATTTTTCAGTCTGTATAATTTTTAATATACATGGCATAACCATGTATTGTATCATTAGGCCAAAGAGAGAAATTTTGTACCGAAATTATCAGTTCCCTAAATTAATTTTTAGGACCGTCTCCGTCTATCCCTCAGGCACAGTAGCCGATGAAATTAGGGCAGTGAATAAATATATGAATGAATGAATTAAAAGAAGAACAGTAGTAGTGCTACTCCGGTAAGAAGCAGCCTTGATTGTCTGAGACCTACCGGTCAGTCACCAGTTAGTGAGAGAGAGAAGATTAATGATATTCCTCTCTCTACTACTGGTGGTAACCGACAAAACTAAGAAAGTCATCATTTCTCAATAATAGTGTAACTACTAACCATTAATACAGCTAGCTAGCTTGTCAAACATATATCTACCTCGTGATTAATGATAGTAATACCAAGACCAAAACTTTGCACACATATATATATAGAGAGAGGTCTAGAGAGAGAAAGTTGTATGTATGTATATATATATATATATATATATATATAGTATATACAGTATGTATACTAATAGTAGTTGAATTGTGTTTTTCATTTCCCAAAAATATTTTCCTTTTTCCATTCTATTAATAATCCATCTCTAAGATGGAGTATTTTATTATGATCGTTTAATTAATTGCAGATGTATCGAACCGTTAAAACAACTGACAAATCTGCAGTTTCTTCAGGTACGTACTACTACTAGTTTGTAGAATTTGCTTTAATTCATCAGCTTTTTCTTTAATAATAATACACCTTTTCTTTAATATCATTTCATGCCACATTCTCATTTCATTAAACCCTTACAATATATTTATGGGTTTTTCGTGAAGGGCAATCTGATGGATCTGGAGAAGAAGACCTCTCCACTTTGGGCAGCTCTGGCGAGCACCATGCGGCCAGTTTGCACCGGTTTATAGATCCGAGACGGCCATCTGATGGATCTAATTTGCAGCATGAATTGGACTATCCATCTACTACTCTTTGGAGTAACTCTTCAAGGTAATATATATACATACCTATCTTTATACAAGTACTCCATCCTATCTTATACAAGTACTCCATCTTGCTTAAAATATAAAGTCGTTATTGACTTTTTATAATAAATATAAAATATTTTTTAATTTAAAATTGATAAAAAAAAAATTATTTAATTTTTTGTTATATACTAATAAATATTATAAACTATTTAAAAAATATTATTAATTATAAAATTATTATTTTATAATTTTTAACTAATTTTTTAATTTTATATTTAAAAATATTTTAAATTAATTTTTAAAAATTAATAATGTAATTTGAAACAGATATAGGGTGCAGTTTGGGTGTAACTGCACACGTACGTTAGACTTTGGACTTTGGAATATATTTACAATGATGGAGTAATTATTAAATCTACAGATTATTTTGTTTGCTTTAACTTTTGCATGGTACGTTCAATTTAGAAATTCAAACCCACGTCCACCATGTTTGAAGAATAAAAGGGTTCTTGTGGCAGCTTTTGCTTTTTCCTTGGAGTTTCTTCTTTCTTATGTGTATGTTTGTTTTTTTATATCTTTTGTGTTTGATAGATTTCACCTGAGATCAGTTATGGAGCAGCTTTGATTAGGATATAAGATAAAGCAACCAACAAAAATAATCAAACACTAAATAAATCAGATAACAGAAAAGCAAAAACTACTGTTATATGACTTTATCTTTTCTCTTTGCAACTACTAAGTACTATCAATAATTTCATATTATTGATACTATTAATGATATATTATATTATTAAATAATATGTTAGTCTAGTTATTATTCTCTTCACGAAGACATTTTGCATATATGACCAAAAAAAAGACCACTACCTTGACTTAAGTGCTCTCCTTTTTCTTTTGTCTTTTTTTTTTTTTTTTTAAATTTTAAACTGACACACACGCATTCACACACATCCACAACTAGAATCAAAATTCTAACCTCTTAAATATTTAAAAAAGAGAATGACCGATAGACCATTACCATGCATGCTCTCCTTTTCTCAAAGGTTGATTTAACTACACTATACTCACTCTCTCCCTCTCTCTCTCTCTCTCTCTGTATATATATATATGCGTGTGTTTGTGATATTATAATAGAATAAATTTCGACAATGGTTTGGTACGTTACTGCTTCTAGTGAGGAGAGTGATCACTGATCAGTACCTGCTGTCAATATTAAATGTATTTTGTCCTTGGGAATGGCCCCAATATACTACTCTCAGCCAAATAAATTGCAATTGGCTTGGAAATTGTATGACAACCACAGAAACTGATCTTAGAAGGAGTGATAAAATATCCTATGGGGATAGGATTGTCAACTAACTAATTCAGATTAGAAGGAGTCGAGGACTAGTCAATATATATGCTTTCTTTGATTATGTGTACTACTCAATATCTCACTTTTTGATTTTATTTTAATTTTTTATACTTCATTATAACAAAAATTTATAACTTTTGTAGTAAAATTTCATGCTTTCCATTCTCTTTTTTTTTATTACTTTTTTTTCGTTTTGTATTGAGGCAAGTAAGCACCTATAACCCTTTACATCTTGCAAGTAAATTACAACATTTTAACATAAATGACTCTTCTTTTGTTTTTCTTTTTCTTTCTCCCCCTAATTTTTGCTACTTGAGGTTACATGCAATTGTGGGAGTATATATGTTGTTGCTTGTCTACTATTCATTAACAAAAAATTATTAACTACTCTCATAATCTGGAAATAAGAGTACCATAACTAAAATGATACAATATTATCCTCAAGTTTGTTACAATTTTTTTATTAAAATGCCATCATTACTAAATTTCAAACAACTACTTTTAGGATAAACATAGAACAAAAATTCATCCTTAATACTCATAAAATTTGCAAATGATATTCTCTTTTTGGAATAGTAGGACTGACATTTATAAATTTTCATTATAAAAGCACATCCTTTAGTAAGTATAATGTTTTATAGTAGGTTTAGGTAAATTATGTACACTACTTGTAATCTCAAACAAAATAAAAGCTTCTGCAGAAAATTCTAATGTAGATATGATGAGTGCTAAAGATTAACAATTTTTTAATTAGTCAATATGAACAAATTCTTTTCTTGCTGTAATTTTTTAATTAGTCAACCCATTACTGTTGACAATTAGATCAAAAAGGTTGTAAAAAAGTTCAATTTGGATGATGATTTAACAAAGTTTTGATAGTTCAAGTACTGGCTATAGGAGAAAACATGCATTAGAATTTAATGGGGTATGTCTAGTGCTTTGGCCATTGATTTTTTGGCTAATTAAGCATGTGACAGAATTGTTGAGAGTTCATTATGTAACTGATCGACTATAGTTCATGCCATAGATATAGAAGTACAAAAACACTCCCTCCATTTTAGATACAATTTTTTTAAAGTTAATTTTAAAATTAGAGATATATTAATTATTATTTTTAAACTGCATGTAAATTAGTTACTTGAAGTTCCTAACATGTCATCACTTATATATTTATGTAAATTTAGTATAGTCATGTCATAGCTATTATATATCTAGCAAATATTTGAGATAGTTTAGAAAAATTAAAATTTTATTTAAAAGTCGTTATTTTAAAAATATAGCAGATATAGGGAACAATAGGATCCCGTAACAATAAAAAGACATACCAATTGCGCACACCATATGTTCCTTGAAGCCAAAAGGCAATATATCCTAATTAAATCTAGAAGTAAAACCAAATTTAAATTTGGAATAAAACTTTCATATATTATGGATTGCAAGAGTGGTCAATACTCACTAGTTACACGTTATATACCAACTAAAAGAGCAGGATGTCCTGGAAATATATCAACCCCTTCAAGTGACAAGCCAATCAATAATTAAGTATGAAAGATGAACTCAAACAAAATGTATTCTTTCTAGAATTGATCGATGCCTGAATGTTATATGTTTTCAGATTGACAAGGCATATATCTGTTGCACGTGTCCATCTGTTTCCGGACTAGACATATAAAATAAGATCATTTTCTCCTTCTTGTTAACAGCTAATAATTCGAGGACTTATATAATTAAGTAAAATAAAAAATTAAACCTTTGTATATGTCCGGAATGAAGTTCTAAATATTACATAAAAGAAACAAAGACAAATTTTCAAGTCCACTTCCTTATATGTCTAATATATTTTACATTATCGTTTTTATTGTATGCAACATGTGGACCATTTGGCATTGCAGTTTTGAATGAATATTGTCTTGTACCATGAGTAGCCTATGTTATAGGGGGGTTAACTATATTGTCAGATAAAAAAAAAATCCAGCAATAAATATTGGTTAAAGTATTAAGTGTTGCTAACATAATTATAAAAATATTATTAAATGTATATTTATTTCGATAGCACCATTTTTGACGGGACAAATATCATATCAGCCATATTATATAATGAGTCTCAATTGCCTTGAGAGACTTTGTATTTCAGCTTCAACAATTAATATTTATTAGTTTGTATCACTATTGTCTAGGATATAAAAGGCACGCTAACGTTAATCATACTGCTTTCCCTGTGGATGGTATATAAATGGATTAGAATTCCTTCCGCTACACTTTTCTCAATTTCTCTTAGTATATATTTAACGATATAAATATTATTTTTAATAAAGATAAACGATAATATTATTTATGATAAATTTTAATAAATTATTAACTAATAATATTTGTGACGCTAAATATGCATCGAAGAAAATCTGATAAAAGGTGTAATGAATTCTAATTCTAGGTATACACATTAATGCACGCACACACATACCCTGACATAAAAGTTCTACAACAGTATTAGTTCTATATGTACTTATAAAATTCCATTCTTATCTTTTGAATCTGATTAATATTTTATCATGCATGGTATAAACTAAATCGTAGGACTTAAATTTCATCTTCTCCTCTACTTCAAGTTTATCATTAATTCTTTGTTCAACACATAAAACCAACTGATGTTTTACAAATATTTCCAGCAATAGAGAGGATTGGTTGCGGACTAACTCCATCGACGTTGATGGGATCAAATCATTATCGACCTTTTCATCACAGCAAATATCTGGGCACCAGATTGAGGTATGTGAAATTGAAGTACTAGCTAGCTAGATTCCCTTGCATGAGTTTCACACTTTCGGTGAAGACTGAAGCATGAGCTTCATATATCTTACTTAAAAGCATTCGATTATAGCCCAAAAAATTCAAATGTACCAATCATTTTAAGAAGTGCATCATTATTGTTTAACAATAGAGAGATTTTTAATAAAAATTTATGGAGCAATTTATTATTAAGTAGAAAATGAAGCATGCATGCAGTTGGTTTAGTTATAAGGGTAATGCTGGGCCGGGGGCTCAAAATTTTGGTCAACTCAATAATCAAATAGTGTCTCAAATGATATTCACGGATTCAATTTTATTGCAGGAATGCGATTCTTCACAGCGAAAGAGATACTTGGGGTCCAGTTTGGATCACAAAAATCCAAGCTTGGATTTCACATTAGGCAGACCAGGCTGATTCGACAACGGACAGACGTCTCATGAAATGAATTGTATCTAGCTACATGCATTTCGGTTTGGCTAAAATTCAAATTTGACCCTGGGGTTTGTAGTTCAGTGACAATTTCGTCCTTAGCTTCAATTTGTGGCAAACTCCCCCATGAGTACTGGTTAGTGGTTTGTCGTCATTACAATATTAGATGCAATGACTGAACAATAGGCGTAAAATGGGTATATATATGAATCAAAAAATGGAATATAAAGATAAAAGGGAAAGGGCAAACAAATAGCAAGGTGTGGTCAACGCAGGGTTTGTTCTAAGATGGTGACGGGTGATTTCGTTTTGGCACACATTAAATTGTGGTGATACGGGTTTTGGATATATATATATATATATATATATATATATATATATATATATATATATATATATATATTGTCATAAGAGTTGTAAGAAGATGATGAATTGCGTTATTAATTGGTTGGTGAAAGTTCAGTGATGATATATGGACGATTTTTATTTTTGTTTTTAAATAGAAAAATAGTTTTATTCCGCTCTAGATTTAATTTTCACTCAAGATTGGGAATTTTGGGCTTATATAGCAGCTAGCTCATGAAAGTGAGAATTAAAGGGATTGATTGACGTACATGTTTAGTTTAGCTTATGGACGAATTCCATTTTTAAAATTTTGGGTTCGTTCGATTGCCCTCTATGTTTGTGCTTCTTGTTTTGATTTTTCCATCTTACTTCTTGTTACTATAAAAGTAGAAATTAAATAATATTGTTTGATAAGTAAGTTTAAATGTTTTGTATTTATATTTTATTTTTAAAAAAATAATGTCTAAACTTTTGTTATTAATGAGAATCGATGTTTGATCCTAACCTTTATTTTTTATTTTTTTACTATCAAATAATTTTGTTTTTAACTATTTCAAATTATCAAACAATATTTCTGTTACTGAGATTCGTAAATCTAAAGTGGAAATGAAAATTTAGAAGTTAACAGTTGCCAACAAACGGATTAAACTTTCATTTGCCTCGTGCATAAATTAAAAATTCACGTTGGATGACTATCAAGTATGAAGTCTATGTTCCAATATTGACAAAGTCAAGATTGTTTAAATTTCAGCCTAACATAACAGCAACAGCAAATATATATATATATATATATATATATATATATATATGAAGTCATGTTACCGACGTAATGTGTGTTGTAAATTTTTATTTTATTTTTATTTGTAAATAAAGATTTCATAGAAAATAATTTAATTCTACTTAAGAGTGAAATTAATTTGCAAGCTGAGCTTAAATAAAACGGAAGAAAAGCAGTAGCCTTAATTCTATTTCTATATATATATATATATATATTAAATTAATTATTTACATTTTCAATATCAATGCAATGCGAAATCCTTATTTTCATACTCTTAAGTCTATTTCGTGTTGTATACTTAAACAAAAGGAAATAGAAAAGATATTTAAATCAACTAAAAGTATCATAAGGGCTAAATTGGATTGGTTTTGAGTTCAGCTTGCATGTAACAACTGCTAAGCTTGAATTCAGAAATTGAGCCCACAAACTGGACTAGCTGGACTTAAGCTCTCCATACGACCCTTGATACATAATCTGGGCCTTGACGAGGCCATTCTGTTTCTTTTCTGTCCAATAGAAAGCAAAACGGATGCTCTGTGAAGTGTCATCCCCATTCTGGGAGCAGAAAAATAGTGGTACTAATTAAGTTGATCCTGGGACGACCCTTAAAATACAACTGAAGGAGTATGGCTCAATTGATCTGGGCTGCCCACTCAAATCTATCTTGAATGCTTGGCTTGGGCTTTGAAGCATTATAAAGAGTCATGGCACGGATTAAAAATAGGGTCCTTTACATAAGTATACAACTTTTAGAAAATAATTACAAAAATAGTGCACTAACAAAAATAATTAAAAGAAAGTGCACTAACAAAAATAATTACAAAAAGAATGCAAATGAGAGAGAAAGAAAAAACAGAGGAGAGGGAAAAGAGGACACATGTCTCCTACTTCCTCCCTCCCCCCGCTCCCGCTCCCGCTCCCGCTCCCGCTCCCGCTCCCGCCTCCGCCTGCCTCCTCCCCTCCTCTGTCCCCCATCCCCCTCCCCCTGCCACCTCCTTCCCCCCTCCCCGCCTGCCTCCGTCCCCCCTCCAGCCCCTGCCTCCTCCTTCCCCCCCCCCCCCCCCCCGCCTCCCTCCTCCGTCCCCCCTCCCCTTTTCGCCTGCCTCTTCCTCCGTCCCCCCTCCCCGCCTGCCTCTTCCCTCCTCCATCCCCCCTCCCCGTCCCCGCCTCCCTCCCCCCGTCTCATCCCTCCTCCGTACCCCCTCACCGCCTGCCTCACCCCTCCCCGCCTCCCTCCCCCGCCTCGTCCATACAAAGGTAACAAATCCTATAATACAAAGGACCTTAATACAGAAGGTAACAAACCTTTAATACAAAGGTAACCAAACTTTAATACAAGGTAACCAATCCTTAGTACATAGGTAACCAATTTTTAATACACAGGTAACCAAACCCCTAATACAAAAGGTATCCAACCTTAAAACAAAGGAAATCAACCTTTAATACAAAGGTAACCAAACCTTAATACAATGGTAACCAATCTTTAATACAAAGGTAACCAAACTTTAATATAAAGGTAATCAACCCTTAATACAAAAAGGTAATCAAACCTTAATACATATGTAACCAACCTTTAATACAACGGTAACCAAAAAGTAGGCGAAGGAGGCGGGGGGAGGGGGTGGCCACCGCGATCAGATCTGGAGCCACCACAAGGGGAGGAGGAGGGGCGGAGTCAGGGGGATGAGAGGCGGGGATTGGGGGAGGAGGTGCGGGGGTGGGGAGAGGAAGGGGAGGAGGGAGGAGGGAGGAGGGAGGAGGGACGGGGGCAGGGGACGGGGGCAGGGGGGTGTCGGAGGGGCTGGGGTGGTGTTCAGCTTGCATGTAACAACTGCTAAGCTTGAATTCAGAAATTGAGCCCACAAACTGGACTAGCTGGACTTAAGCTCTCCATACGACCCTTGATACATAATCTGGGCCTTGACGAGGCCATTCTGTTTCTTTTCTGTCCAATAGAAAGCAAAACGGATGCTCTGTGAAGTGTCATCCCCATTCTGAGAGTAGAAAAATAGTGGTACTAATTAAGTTGATCCTGGGACGACCCTTAAAATACAACTGAAGGAGTATGGCTCAATTGATCTGGGCTGCCCACTCAAATCTATCTTGAATGCTTGGCTTGGGCTTTGAAGCATTATAAAGAGTCATAGCACGGATTAAAAATACTCCTCCGTCCCAAAATACAAGACATTATTAAACTTTTGAAATCAAATTAATATATTTTCATTTTTCAAGTTCAAAATGACACATATTCATTTAATATTAATCAATATAATAGTAAATATTATAAGATATTTAAAATATACTACTAATTATAAAATTATTGTTTCATAATTCTAATGAATCATATCAAATTTTGAATTTAAATATTTTAAATTTAACTTTTAAAAATCAATAATAATCTTATAAATTACTTAATAAATGCCGCTGTAAAAAATCCAGATGCGTCATTCGTTTTGAGACTATGGACTGGGGGGAGTTCATGATGATTTTTTAAGAGCTTATATAAACTGCTACTCTAAAGTTGGATCACCCTACAAAAAAACTTAAATATTACAACAGTTTCTTAAAACCGCCACCCCTTGCATATTAGAGATTTGTACATCAACCCATAACCTTTTATCTGGGATAGAATCCAAACAGTCGAAGGACAATAAACACTGCGGAAGCAGCGGTACAAACATAGTCGTTGGTGGTGGAAAAGACGCATCTAAATACGCGACTATACATAATAAACATATCATGTGCCAGCATTACCTCCATCGTGGCGGGTAGGTTCACAAGCATATATGCAACCCCTCATGTAAAACTACTAAAAGCAAATAGCATCTTTTACACACATCCAATTCATTCTACACCAGGAAATCAATCTGAAATTTTGCCCGTCTCATGGCGGGATTGAGCATGCCGTGCAGAAGAGTAAGCTGAAAGTGCTGACCCAGTCAAGCTCAGTGAATGCTTAGCAAGATCTACACTCTTCTTCATCAACAACCATATGGTATAGAAGAATCCAATCCACCCTGGTCCACAATTAATTTTCAAGAGTTAATACAGAATGCAGAAACAAAACAGCAACATTATTTTAGGCAGCCTCATAATTAAAGGCTAATAAGGCCTTGGAGTCTGGAAACCTCAACAACTTGAAAGAAGTCTCAGCCGTCTAAAGGAAAAAATGCCAACAACCCAACTACAAAGTCCATGGAAAATTAAAGACGGAGTAGACAATTAACTAATCATGAACTAGAATGTAAACAAGTTACATGAATTGAAGGAAAGGATTGGAAAAGTCATACCGGTAACAACAAGAGCAGCAATGATTGCTGAAATTGTCACAGTGTATACAACAAAAGCAGTTATCGATAATGCCCCAATATAAATGGCTGTCAAACAAGCAAAGAAAAGAGCCAAGAAGCCTCCTGCTGCAGCTAAAGACACGAGGAGAGAGATCACAATGGCATTGACAGTTGCCACAAGAAAGAAAAGCATGAAGACTAGGATTCCTGTCAAAGCCATAAGAGTTATTGTACCAACCTGCATCAATTGGAAAGAATACGAGAATATTATAAACAAGGCAACTAAAGAATAAATAGCACATTAAAAAGAATAAAATGAAGATTGAAGTAACCAAAAAGCTTAATCTTTATCAGAATGGACCTATGTAGAATGAACTGAAGTTAACAAAAAACTAATAAGTAGGTGTATCAGATACCAAATATATCTTGTATTAACCAGCACAAAAAGTATAGACTAATCATGATACGTAATTTTTATTGCTTGATAAGTATATCAATTGCATCATTGCTTTGTATGTCTTCTTTTTTCTTTTTTCCAGCTGTTGGTTATGAAGTGCAACTTCATCAGACATAGTTCTTGTAGACATTAAACAGCTTTCAGCAGCAACCAAGAGATACTTTAGCAACTATTCATGGCATACTCATAAAAGCTCCAACACGAGTTGTTACCTGTACTGCCCCTGCAAATTAGGGGTGCAGGGTGCTGCTAGGCTAAACCAGAAAGTCCTAATCTCAGTATTAGTTTCATATAGACTGGTCCATAATTGAACTGAGTTATCAAAGGCAATATTTGAAACAAATTTGTTAATGATCATTCTACCTTTAAAACTAATGATCAATTTATGTAACAGAGAGAAGGTGTGGAATAATCTTACTAATGCCATAAGTAACTTGGCTAATCAGTATTCAGTACCAAACTAGAAAGGTGGCAATACTGAAACAAGTTTCAGTTTCATGTAAGACAATGAAAAAAATTAATCTCAAGGTAAAGACATTTTGGTGCTTGAGCCTAAAAGTTTGATGTGCCACCATCAGAGGCCTCAAAGAACCTCCATGTGAAGAGAAACAAAAATGAGTTAAATGATTACTTCAGTAGTGTTGTTCTCATTTCCTTTTACCTTATAATTTCAAAATTTATAAATCACCTACCTTCAAAACACTAGCTCAACTAGAACCAGATTTTCTGCAATTTTCTGTTCTAGCAACCCACAACAAAGGGCCAAGCACCGATAACCTTATAAGCAATTTCAGCAGTCGCACACTTCATCTTAGACTTCATAACAGAAAGTTAAGTTCTCTAGATAAAAGAATCATTATGAGGGTGCAACAACACTAAACACCGCTTGTAGCAATAGTTGAAGAGCTTAGCAATAGCATAAACTATAGGAGGGGGTACTCATTTTTAAAATGATTACAAAAGAAGAGGATCCCTATATAAAACTCACAAATTACATGATCAATGCCAAAGGACAAGTCAGTCAAAAAAAGGTAACACGAGATAGCCAAGATAGAACAACATAATTGGTTTGTTTAGTTATTTAGTGAACAAGATTCAAACGTAAAAACTCAACTTCGCTTGGATTGTTCAATGCTCTAATTGGGGGTGATAGGATAGAGTATAGACGCATATGAAAAAGTAACCTAAGTTTAATAATGGTTATTGGTAATTTGGTAGCACTAACTTTGCTTACTGCTTCCATAACTCTAGCAATATCAAAGAGAGATGCAATGAACTCAAAACATTCTAAGATGTGTTTTATCTTTTTCTTTTTGGAGGGGAGGGGGGAGGGGGGAGGGGGGAGAAGGAGGGGTTATTACAAACTAGTTCAAATGACAAATAAAGTTATGGCTACTATGTGGATTCTGAAACTATGATCTTTGATGCCACTTGAAGCATTAATTAGGCACTTGTTACATTTTTGGCTACCAACATAGCATACAAAATTTCTCAAGTTAGTTTGAGTTTGTAATTGGTCATGTGAGAAGCACCAATACGCATCCTTAGCTACAGGCGCCATTGAAAGCACCAATATGCATCTTTGCATATAGGCAAGTGGTGCCAACCACAACTCCAATGCCATTTGGTTGGACCCCTGAACCCCTAATCCTCTCTACCAACCGGTTGGACTGTAGGATCGATGGTTTACTTCACGGGTACTTCAAAGAGTAAACACACAGTTTTGCAATACGACCTTTAGTACAATAGCATTACATCCCATTATCCATTAATTATCCCTCTCTGAACCCTACTTGCATCTATCACTCTACTAAAACTGCCCCATTCTTCTTGAGGTCATCCATAGTATTGATGCCAAAATCTCAAATCTTACTCTAAGAACACTCCAGAATCAAATAGATTGGACAGACTACGAAAAGCTTAATTCTTTCAATAATCACATAACCAGGTCAAGTCAGCAATTTAAATCTAACCAAAACGGGAAACTCAATTCCAAAATTCAAACAAACAGAACAAAATGGAAAACCGAACAACACTCACAATTAACAAACTAAAACGTAATTCAATCAAATTAATAATTCACAAATGCCTGTACTTACAGAAACAACTAGGAGGGCACGGAGAGGACTGCCGCGGCGAGTCCACAAAAGAACATCGCGACCAGTGTTGCATGAAGCGTCGCGAAGCAGAGGCAGATTTTCAGATACAGAGGTTTTGATCCGATGGAGCAAAGTAGTAGATTCGTTACTTGTGTTTCGATTTGGAGAGAAAATCTCGGTAATCAGACGGTGGAAAACGGCGTACAAAGTGACTTGTTCTTCTTGAATAGGAATCCGGTCAGATTTGTAAGAATTTTCGTCGCCGTTGGGATTCTCCGTCCTATCGTCAACTTCGGCCATTTTCTCTCTCCCTCTGGCGCTCGCAAAATCAGTCACTATATATTGATACATTTCTTGCTGCTTTTGAGTGTGATAAGTACATAGATATTGCGACGCGTGAATTATCGATACAGACACGTGGCCGTATTCATTTGAAAAAATTATTAAATATTCATTGACACATCTTACATGATATTTCACATCATTTATATATTATTATTTTAATATTTAAAATAATAGTACATAATAAATAATATAAAATATCACGTGACAAGTGTTTCAAAACTATTAAGTAATTACTCATCTATTTGATGGCCATGTTTTTTTACTAAATTTTTTTTTTAAGAATGACTTTGATAAAAAAAAATTATCAAATAATTTAATCGATCGAAATATATTAAAACTATAAATTATTACTAACAATAAAGAAAAATTCAATACAAATAATTGAAATACTAATCTTTTTAAATATAATAATAATAGATAATAAAAAAGGCCAATTATAATAATAAATAGTGAACACCAAATATACTCTTAAAAATAATATACAAAGTTCTTCAAAAAAAAAAAAAAAAGGAGCTATCATTATAAATTTACACTCAAATTTAAATAATTTATCTTTAACTATTCAAGTGCTAGAAAAATTCTCAAGAACAAAAAATAATCTCCCAACTAAAAAAAATAAAGTCTCCCGACAGTTTCTTTTAACAAGTTTGAACAAACTGTTTTGTCTATTTAGTTAAACACATTGAGCTTGAATGATAGTGTCCAACTCAAGTAATTAGATTCGTTTAACATTTAATTAGTTATTTTTCTTGTTTTTACAATAAAAAATTAAATGAGTCCATCTTTTAAGTTGACTAGACTTAATTCACTTAATATCGCTGAGGACTTGAGTTCGAATTGTTTATTAAATAGGTCGAATTTGTATATTAAATTTTAAAGTAACCTGTCTCCTTTAAATTAAAAAATAAGATCGAAGTTGATAAGTTAAAATCTGTGACGCCCCCAAATCTAGGCCCACACAGCCCAAACTTGAGTCGTCAAAAGACTACAACAAAATTATTACAACAAAGCACAACGTACAACAATACAGTGTATAATAATACACAACTAAGTCTTCACTATTATTGCCACACTATTTTACAAAACGTGAAGACTATGATAACTATTCCTTGGACCCTCACTCCATTCCCCGGCTAGACCCTGTTATGTTTTCATCTCCTGTTGAAAAACAATGGAACAAAAGAAAGGGTGAGCTCAAATAGCCCAGTAAAGAATATCATGACTAAGATAATGACGAATAAATTATCATTAGTCTTCAACAGTTGAGTTCTTGATAGAATACAATAGACTACAAGGTTTATATCAAAAACTGCAGTTAAATTCTTAAACAACGTTCAGATCAATAATAGCAGCGGAATGAGTAATCTATTAGAAGAATAATGCAGACTATAATGTCCACTCGGTTCTCTTTTTAGGAAAAACATCATCAACTTTTATCATCTGAAATATCATTAGTCAAGATAATACAAATTCACAGTTCCTGATCATAATCATGCACATCAACAGTTCATCTTTGTACTACGGGCCAAAGATATTCAATATAGCACCAACGGTCATGATTATACCAGATTCAGCCTTTGGTCATAATCATACCAAACAACAGTTCATCTTTGCACTACGGGCCAAAGAGAACACTCACCACGTGCCATAAAAGACACCGAACAGATGTATCGCCTTTAACCTATTATATCGCCTTTAACCTATCATCTGTTCAACAAATATATCACATCTGTGCCCCCGGCCACAGATATTCACAACAGCTTGATTTTTGGATGATTAGAATGATATAAATGATGAACAGAAGAAATAGGATAACAATAAGTATCGGAAGTTTACTTTGTACAGATTCAAATAATGTCCAAATTGTCAACATGATGTGGAGTGAAATTCAAGATCCACAGTTCAGAATAACGGTTACAATTCAATAGAAAGGTTCACGTAAATAGGAAGGTTCAGTTGAAATAATGAAGTTCAACTATTATGGAACATATAATATTTTCAGGAATTATAGAAGCAATAGTTCCATAATAAATTTCGATTTAGGAGTATGAAAGAAAATAATATCCCTTACCGTAGCAGGTTTGATTAACAAAAGGTGAAGGAATTTAATACAAAGGGTTATTCACCAACAGGCGGCAATCCGCTCCGTAAGGTTATTCCCACAATTTAATATAATTTGAGTACAAAGAGTTATTCACCAAACAGGCGGCAATCCGCTCCGTAAGGTTATTCTCAGAGATTAATAATAAATGAATACGAAAGGTTATTCACCAACAGGCGGCAATCCGCTCCGTAAGGTTATTCCCACAATTTAATACATGGAAATAAAAGGCACGTCTTATGAGTAAGGAAGAAACAATATTATTATCGAGAATCAAATAATGATAATCCCTTACCATAGTATGTTTGAATAATGGAAGATGAAAAAGATGGTATCCCTTACGAGTAGTAATTTTAAGAGTATGAAAGAAAATGACATCCCTTACCATAGTAAGTTAGAATATGAAAGAAGATGATGTTCAAAATGACATTCCTTACCACAGTAAATTTAAGAGTTTGAAATGAATGGTATTCCTTACCGTAACACGTGACTGGATATTGATTTAAATGAGGTTGATTAACTTGAACAGTACACGTATACTTATAGATCTTCACAAATACTCAAGATGACTTAAGCACACTTAGAGAGAACTTTCACAAGAAGTATTTAGAGAGAGAAAGAAAGAACAAGTAAGGAAGTTTATGAAAAATCCTTAAGTTAAGGCTTCTATTTATAGCCAAAAATCTTATCATTCATTTAATCTAAACCATTCATTTAAAGATCACCTTTTAATCTACATCATCCATTTCAAATATTATATTATCTTTAATCTACACCATTCATTTCATATCACCTAATAATCACCTAACTTTATATTATAAACAAATCAATTTAATTATTCAACAATAATTCACACTTTAATCTACACCATTCATTTCATATCACCTAATAATCACCTAACTTTATATTATAAACAAATCAATTCAATTATTCAACAATAATTCACACTTTAATCTACACCATTCATTTCATATCACCTAATAATCACCTAACTTTATATTATAAACAAATAACTTTATCAATTCAATTATTATGACTAATTGTTATAAATACAGTATAGTTAGCTCTTAGATATCAAGTCAATAAATTAATGAAATACAACTGTTTAAATAACATCATAATAGAGATAACAATAATGTAAAATAAAGCATACGTTACTGTGTAATGACAATTATTGATTCAATAATGTGAATTACTGTGCATATGTTACTGTGACAATTATTAGGTTCAATAATTTTAAAAACAGTGCAACAACAATTATTGACTCAATGATATAAAATACAGTGTAATGACAATTATTAAATCAATAATGCAAAATACTGTGTAACAACAATTATTGAATTGATAATATAAAATATTATGCAGTGACAATTATCGATGAAATGATGCGTAACAGTTACGGTGTCAATTATCAGACCAATAATATGAGACACTATGCAATACCGTGTGTTACTGTAGAGTACCGTGTGCTACAGAAAATACCATAAACTACCGTATGTTACTATTCTTTTATCACCGGTATTTTAACAGTTCTGTTGACTATTTTTATTTAAAAAGGTTACTTCTGTCGTTTTCTATATCCGACAAATATTCCGTTGTGGGGTCCACCAATAATTTATTATTTCGGCGCCGTCGTACGGCACGAATATTCCCCGACCAAACGAATATTCCCCGACAAAGCGAATATTGTCCGACAAAATAAAATTTGCATATAACATCCTTAACTTTCAATTTTGTTAATTTAACCACTTACTGTTTCAAAAAAAATATATATGAAGAAAAATTAAATTTTGTATTTCATAAAATTCGGGGTCTTACAACCTCCCCTCCTTATGAAATTTCGTCCCCGAAATTGACGTACCTGACATATCGAAGAGGTAAGGATACTTATATTTCATCTCAGATTCTAGCTCCCAGGTCATTTCCTCAGTATCTTGGTTCCTCCATAAAACCTTAACTTGAGGTATAACCTTTGAGCGTAGGATCTGCTCCTTCTTATCCAGGATCTTAACAGGTACCTCCTCGTATGTTAAATCCTCTGCTATAACGTCTGGTTCTAACTCAATGACGTGGTTTGGGTCCTTCACATATTTACGTAACATAGATATGTGAAAAACGTTATGGATGCGAGACATACTTGGTGGTAGGGCTAGTCTGTAGACTACGGTTCCTATTCGATCGAGGATTTCAAATGGGCCAATAAATCGAGGGTTGAGCTTTCCTCTCTTTCCGAATCTCGTAACCCCTTTCCATGGAGAAACACGTAAGAATACATGATCTCCGACGTTGAAACTTTCGTCTCTCCGATGAAGATCAGCATAACTCTTTTGTCGTTCTTATGCGGTCTGTATTCGTTGTCGGATCATTTGGATCTTTTCGGTCGTCAAGCGTACCAACTCGGGTCCCAACAATTTTGCTTCTCCTACCTCATTCCAACATATTGGAGAGCGACACTTCCTTCCATACAATGCCTCGAATGGAGCCGTGCCTATGCTTGCTTGGTAACTGTTGTTGTAAGAAAATTCCACCAACGGCAAGTACTTATCCCAACTTCCTTTGAAGTCTAATACACAAAGTCTCAAAAGATCTTCGAGGGTCTGGATTGTCCTTTCCGATTGTCCGTCCGTTTGAGGATGGTATGCAGAACTAAAACGTAGTTCAGTGCCCATAGCTTTTTGTAGACTGATCCAAAAGCGTGAAGTGAATCTAGGATCTCGATCAGAAACTATGGAAACTGGCATGCCATGCAATCTCACGATCTCATTTATGTACATACCGGCAAGACGTTCAAGTGAAAAGTTTTCTCGTATAGGCAAGAAATGAGCAGATTTGGTCAATCTATCTACGATCACCCAAATTGCATCTAAGCCTTGAGAAACTTTTGGAAGACCCGTCACGAAGTCCATATTGATGTGTTCCCACTTCCATTCGGGAACTTCAAGTGATTGTAATGGACCTTTAGGAACTTGATGCTCTGCCTTGACACGTTGACAAGTTAGGCACCTTGAGATAAACTCTGCAATCTCTCTTTTCATATTGTTCCACCAAAATGTATGTCGAAGATCTCGATACATCTTGGTACCTCCTGGGTGGATTGCAAACGGCGTGTTGTGTGCCTCCATCATGATTTTATGCTTTAATTCAGGATCGTTAGGAACACAGAGTCGAGAGTTGACTCGAAGTATTCCTTTCTCGTCGATTCTTGCTTCGGGAATGGCACCTTCTTGTACTTTCTTTATCATGTTTATCAGTTCCGGATCGGTAGCTTGAGCAGCTTTAATTTTATCGATTAAAGTTGGTTCTACTCGCACGTGAGCAATCTTCGAGTGGGTCCCTGGTGTCTTTAGCTCTATCTCCATCTTTTGCAAGTCGTACAAAATACACTTTTGTGTTGTCAGCAGTGCACTTGTACTTGCATAAGATTTTCTGCTCAAAGCGTCAGCTACAACGTTCGCCTTTCCCGGGTGATACTGGATTGTGTGGTCATAATCCTTTAACAGCTCAAGCCAACGTCGTTGTCGCATGTTGAGTTCCTTCTGGGTGAAGAAATACTTGAGACTTTTATGATCTGTATAGATATCCACTTTTTCTCCGTACAAGTAGTGTCTCCAGATCTTCAACGCGAAAACGACTGCTGCCAACTCTAGATCATGAGTAGGATAATTTTTCTCATAATCTTTGAGTTGTCGAGAGGCGTATGCTATAACCTTTCCATGTTGCATAAGGACACAGCCTAGACCTTTGCCAGAAGCATCGCTGTAGATAACAAATTCTCCTGATCCTGATGGTATGGTCAGAACAGGAGCTGAAACCAGTCTCTTCTTGAGTTCTTGGAAACTTTTCTCGCATTCCTCGCTTCATATGAATTTTGTGCTTTTCCGAGTAAGCTGCGTTAATGGAGTGGCGATTCGAGAAAATCCTTCTACGAATCTCCGATAATAACCAGCTAGACCCAGAAAACTTCGGACTTCGGTTACTGTTTTGGGTTGTTCCCAATTTAGTACCGTTTCAATCTTCGCAAGATCGACTGATATTCCTTGACTAGAAATCACATGCCCAAGAAACGCGACCTCCTCAAGCCAGAACTCACATTTCTTCAACTTGGCATATAATTTGTTTTCACGGAGCTTTTGTAGTATCAATCTCAGGTGTTGTTCATGATCCTCGCGACTCTTGGAGTATATGAGGATGTCATCAATAAAGACAACCACAAAATGATCCAAATGTTCCTTGAATATCCGGTTCATCATGTCCATGAAAGCTGCAGGAGCATTAGTTAGTCCAAAAGGCATGACTAAGAACTCATAATGCCCATAACGAGTTCTGAAAGCAGTCTTTGGAATGTCCTCAGCTTTAACCTTTAACTGATGATATCCAGAACGGAGATCAATCTTTGAGAAATGTTGAGCGCCTTGCAATTGATCAAACATGTCATCAATCCGAGGTAACGGGTACCTGTTCTTGATGGTGACATGGTTCAATTCTCGGTAGTCAATGCACAATCTCATACTCCCGTCTTTCTTCTTCACAAATAGAACAGGAGCACCCCAAGGTGATGTACTCGGACGAATGAAACCGGTATCCAACAATTCCTGTAGTTGGACTTTTAACTCTTGAAGTTCAATGGGAGCCATTCGGTAGGGAGCTTTGGAAATGGGCTTGGTACCGGGTTCAAGATCAATATAAAAATCAATTTCACGGTTTGGGGGTAAGCCAGGAAGTTCCTCAGAAAAAACGTCAGGAAACTCATTAACAATGGGAATATCATTCAAGTTTGACGTGTTTTTGTTCAAATCAGTGACATGAGCTAAAAAGGCTTGACATCCGTTTTTCAATAAACGAATGGCTTTATGGCTAGAAATAACAGTTATAGATTTCAATGGTTTAGTTGCTTGAATTTGCATGACAGGTTGATTAGGAATATGAAAACTAATAATCTTATGAAAACAATCAATTTTAGCATGATGGGTAGTCAACCAATCAATTCCTAAAATCACATCAAATTCACGCATCTCCAAAGAAATAAGGTCAACAGGTAATGTGAGGTTGTTGATTTGAACTAGGCAAGATTTATAGATAGTAAATGTAATAGGTATTTCTCCCAATGAGGTTTCAACTGATAAGACAAGATTTAAGTTTTCAATAGTCAAATTTAAACGTTGAGTACATATAGGTGAGATAAAAGAGTGGATAGAGCCAGTATCTAATATGGCATAGACTTCACGAGAATTTATGAATAGCTTACCGGTTATCACCTCATTCGGTTTCTTGACTGTTATCGTCAAATCGAATCCCGAATACTTCATTCGGATCTTCACGTATTTCAACCATGGGAATACCACTGAATACTTTTCTAGCAAACTGTTTCTCGGGTTCATCAACTTCATCAGTAGTAAGGTACCAATGATTTCCATTAAAATAGTATTTTCGATAGACTGCAGTTTCCACGATAGTGACTAACTTAACCTGAATTCCTCTAAATTGTAACGCCCAAAAGTATAGAAACATCATTTTTAAATAATCTTGAAAATTATAGCTGGAACACCATAAATCCCAAAGACTAATATGAAAAGTCCATATATTCTGATCCTTTGTTATAGAGCATAACCAGGTGATATCACTCTCCCAATTAGTGAGTAAATTAAAGGCAATAATTTCCGCAAGTTCGTTACTTCCTTTAATTGCTTCTAAGAATGGATATGGAACGACTATAGCAGAGCTTTCACCTTCATCCTTACTGGATAGAACACGCATAATTTTTGCCTTAGGCAAATGATTCAACTCTGAGTTTGTAAGAAGATTATTCGTCGCCTCTTGTTTTGCAGCTACATTTGTTTCGGTAATTTCATAGTTAACCTCTTGATTTCCAGATGCCATACTAAACTGTGGTCACAAAATAAATGTTAGTTCAAATAAACTGACTCATCACTTCATGTTCCTACATTCAAATCGACTCATTAGATAATAAAATCTATTTTAGGTAGGACACACTAGTGACTGATTCTATTCGTCTCTCCCCTCCTAGTTCTACCCCAGATCTCCATTAAAGACCATATCCCTAAGCTCTGATGCCAACTGTGACGCCCCCAAATCTAGGCCCACACAGCCCAAACTTGAGTCGTCAAAAGACTACAACAAAATTATTACAACAAAGCACAACGTACAACAATACAGTGTATAATAATACACAACTAAGTCTTCACTATTATTGCCACACTATTTTACAAAACGTGAAGACTATGATAACTATTCCTTGGACCCTCACTCCATTCCCCGGCTAGACCCTGTTATGTTTTCATCTCCTGTTGAAAAACAATGGAACAAAAGAAAGGGTGAGCTCAAATAGCCCAGTAAAGAATATCATGACTAAGATAATGACGAATAAATTATCATTAGTCTTCAACAGTTGAGTTCTTGATAGAATACAATAGACTACAAGGTTTATATCAAAAACTGCAGTTAAATTCTTAAACAACGTTCAGATCAATAATAGCAGCGGAATGAGTAATCTATTAGAAGAATAATGCAGACTATAATGTCCACTCGGTTCTCTTTTGAGGAAAAACATCATCAACTTTTATCATCTGAAATATCATTAGTCAAGATAATACAAATTCACAGTTCCTGATCATAATCATGCACATCAACAGTTCATCTTTGTACTACGGGCCAAAGATATTCAATATAGCACCAACGGTCATGATTATACCAGATTCAGCCTTTGGTCATAATCATACCAAACAACAGTTCATCTTTGCACTACGGGCCAAAGAGAACACTCACCACGTGCCATAAAAGACACCGAACAGATGTATCGCCTTTAACCTATTATATCGCCTTTAACCTATCATCTGTTCAACAAATATATCACATCTGTGCCCCCGGTCACAGATATTCACAACAGCTTGATTTTTGGATGATTAGAATGATATAAATGATGAACAGAAGAAATAGGATAACAATAAGTATCGGAAGTTTACTTTGTACAGATTCAAATAATGTCCAAATTGTCAACATGATGTGGAGTGAAATTCAAGATCCACAGTTCAGAATAACGGTTACAATTCAATAGAAAGGTTCACGTAAATAGGAAGGTTCAGTTGAAATAATGAAGTTCAACTATTATGGAACATATAATATTTTCAGGAATTATAGAAGCAATAGTTCCATAATAAATTTCGATTTAGGAGTATGAAAGAAAATAATATCCCTTACCGTAGCAGGTTTGATTAACAAAAGGTGAAGGAATTTAATACAAAGGGTTATTCACCAACAGGCGGCAATCCGCTCCGTAAGGTTATTCCCACAATTTAATATAATTTGAGTACAAAGAGTTATTCACCAAACAGGCGGCAATCCGCTCCGTAAGGTTATTCTCAGAGATTAATAATAAATGAATACGAAAGGTTATTCACCAACAGGCGGCAATCCGCTCCGTAAGGTTATTCCCACAATTTAATACATGGAAATAAAAGGCACGTCTTATGAGTAAGGAAGAAACAATATTATTATCGAGAATCAAATAATGATAATCCCTTACCATAGTATGTTTGAATAATGGAAGATGAAAAAGATGGTATCCCTTACGAGTAGTAATTTTAAGAGTATGAAAGAAAATGACATCCCTTACCATAGTAAGTTAGAATATGAAAGAAGATGATGTTCAAAATGACATTCCTTACCACAGTAAATTTAAGAGTTTGAAATGAATGGTATTCCTTACCGTAACACGTGACTGGATATTGATTTAAATGAGGTTGATTAACTTGAACAGTACACGTATACTTATAGATCTTCACAAATACTCAAGATGACTTAAGCACACTTAGAGAGAACTTTCACAAGAAGTATTTAGAGAGAGAAAGAAAGAACAAGTAAGGAAGTTTATGAAAAATCCTTAAGTTAAGGCTTCTATTTATAGCCAAAAATCTTATCATTCATTTAATCTAAACCATTCATTTAAAGATCACCTTTTAATCTACATCATCCATTTCAAATATTATATTATCTTTAATCTACACCATTCATTTCATATCACCTAATAATCACCTAACTTTATATTATAAACAAATCAATTTAATTATTCAACAATAATTCACACTTTAATCTACACCATTCATTTCATATCACCTAATAATCACCTAACTTTATATTATAAACAAATCAATTCAATTATTCAACAATAATTCACACTTTAATCTACACCATTCATTTCATATCACCTAATAATCACCTAACTTTATATTATAAACAAATAACTTTATCAATTCAATTATTATGACTAATTGTTATAAATACAGTATAGTTAGCTCTTAGATATCAAGTCAATAAATTAATGAAATACAACTGTTTAAATAACATCATAATAGAGATAACAATAATGTAAAATAAAGCATACGTTACTGTGTAATGACAATTATTGATTCAATAATGTGAATTACTGTGCATATGTTACTGTGACAATTATTAGGTTCAATAATTTTAAAAACAGTGCAACAACAATTATTGACTCAATGATATAAAATACAGTGTAATGACAATTATTAAATCAATAATGCAAAATACTGTGTAACAACAATTATTGAATTGATAATATAAAATATTATGCAGTGACAATTATCGATGAAATGATGCGTAACAGTTACGGTGTCAATTATCAGACCAATAATATGAGACACTATGCAATACCGTGTGTTACTGTAGAGTACCGTGTGCTACAGAAAATACCATAAACTACCGTATGTTACTATTCTTTTATCACCGGTATTTTAACAGTTCTGTTGACTATTTTTATTTAAAAAGGTTACTTCTGTCGTTTTCTATATCCGACAAATATTCCGTTGTGGGGTCCACCAATAATTTATTATTTCGGCGCCGTCGTACGGCACGAATATTCCCCGACCAAACGAATATTCCCCGACAAAGCGAATATTGTCCGACAAAATAAAATTTGCATATAACATCCTTAACTTTCAATTTTGTTAATTTAACCACTTACTGTTTCAAAAAAAATATATATGAAGAAAAATTAAATTTTGTATTTCATAAAATTCGGGGTCTTACAAAATCTATTTTAATTCGACTAATTTAGGACTATTTTGAACACTAAAATTAATTGTCAAAAATCTCAAAACTCACCC